>VONZ01000468.1:505000-522500 GCA_012976165.1 Labeo catla
TTCAGTTTTGAAACACTAAATAAAAATTAAACAGTTTCAAAGTCCTCCTTTTAGTGTCTGCATGTATAATTTAGTTTAGACAGTTTGCTAGGCACAACACATAAAACCGATGAAGGAAGAGGTGTCATAAAACTGTATACGCTCAGAACTGTACTAGTCTTTGAGAGTCTGTCATAAACTTACACTGCATGATATTATAATCTGCTGATCATTCAGGTCATTTTTTGGTTACACTTTAGTATAGGGTCCAATTCTCACTATTAACTAGCTGCTTATTAGCATAATATTACCATACTGGCTGTTTATTAGCATTTATAAAGCACCAATTCCACATGACCATATTCTACATCCATAATACCTAAACTTAACAATTATCTTGCTAACTATTAATAAGCAGCAAATTAGGAATTTATTGAGGCAAAAGTCATAGTTAATGGTTTGTTAATATCAAAAATTTGTGCTTAAAATAAAGTGTGACCCATTTTCCATTGTGCCCTATCACTTTGCATATTTCATGTGTGCAGCACACAAACCTTTCCACTAAATCTAATCCCATAATTGTGTGTCAATCGTTTGGTCATATTTTGCTCTTAAACAGCATCCTTTACCAGGTTAACATTTCACCCATATCAAAGAGTATTCTTGTTTTGACAGCACTTACTTTTCTGAGCCAAACAAGCAGCGGTCACTAACACGATGGTGTGACAACATGCCGACTCCAGCAACTCATGACCTTGAGGTTATTTTTCCATCGAGTCAGTCTCCCTCCAGCTGCACATCTGGGGAATTTCAGGAGGGAAAACAAGATGGCTTTAGATTTCTAGAATCTTTAAAAGGTCACACATCCAAACAAATGCCAGCAGTGCCAAGCCTTTTCCCCCCAGAAATAGCGATCTGGCAAACACAGAGTCAGACTCCATGTAGAGAGACATTTTTATGATGGAAAAGGTTTTAACATGAGTTTGGCCTTTAATTAAATGCTTTGGATTGATTATTTGTTGAAAGCTGAACAGGAAGAAAGCAGAGCGGTGTTTCCTGTAGGAGAACGAGGATTATAATAATAAGGAAACCTTTTTAAATGGCTCTTCCAACAATTTCAGGTCTGTCATCCTCCAGTTTGATTTAAAATGTAAATTGTCTGACAGTTCAGTAGCAACACATTCTGAGGCCATAAAGAAAAGTGATGTTTTCTGGAACTAAATGTCTTTCTGCTGTACTACACACTATTTACTAAACCCTTTTGAAAAAAAACTGCACTTTAGTATATTTTAAAAAGAGTACTTATGGGAAAATGCAGTGTTTTTTTTTTTTTTTTTTTGCTTGTAACCTGTTAAATGCAGTCACTGAAAGATGTCTTGTAAAGAGTGAACTCAAATGTGAACAACGTTAAAAAGCAACTACTGTTGTAATGTAATACTTTTTAAGCACAAAAGCTCATGTAGCACATGCTCTGGGATGCGTCTAAGTTCATCGGCTGTGTACTCCGGCTCAAAAAGGTAGAGTATGGCGAAAAACTCATCAAAATCTCATTTTCAGAATCGTCTGACATCATTGTACCTTTTGGTTTGTAAACTGTGTTTGACTTACTTGCACTTCCATAGTCTTTGCACGTTCGCTTTGTAAACACTGGGTCTGTAGTTCTGCCTACGTTCCGCGTGACCTTTCGATTCAGTAGTACGTAGTATCGTGGACGCGCATCCCAGAGTCTGTGCTACACAAGCCTTTGTGCTTAAAAAGCAAACTTTTTTTTTTTTTTTTTTCTAAAAAAATGACAGATCATTTCGCTAGATAAGACCCTTCTTCCTCGGCTGGGAGCCCTTTGAAGCTGCATTTAAACTACATTTTGGAAGTTCAAAATCGGGGCACCAATGAAGTCCATTATATGGAGAAAAATCAAAAACCTCAAAAACCATAATTTCTTCACGACTGAAGACAGAAAGACATGAACATCTTGGATGATAAGGGGTTGAGTAAAATTTTTTGTAATTCTAATTTTTTGTAATTTTAATTTTTTGTTGTTCTAAAAATGGAAATGTGTGGATATGTGTACATCACATAAGAAAGATTGGTGGAATCTCGTAGAAACTTGTAGAACCTCTTACTGTATTATCAACACAAGGATGACACAAGTTGTAATAAAATAAATTTTATTAACAAAAGATAGACAAGAGTAATCAACAACTATCAAATGAATACCATTATTGAATGGAATAAAGTGCATGAGATGCATAAAATACTGGGTTCAACTGGGTGTTGCTATGTCAGAGCTATGCTATCTTATGGAAAGATACTCTGTTGCTACTCTGAAACAAATAAGGTGAAGAACCTTATTTTGCATCACACAAATAAATGAGCTAGTATTTGTTATCTCTACAATCAGCTGTATAGTATTTAATGTAAATTACAAAATCATATACTGATAATATACAACAATGCCACGGTCTCTGGAAGAGGTTTTGAAGTGATATTTATGTTCTCTGTGGTCAGGTGAGCAGTCCGGTGGCGGTGACTTCATCCACTGGTTGTGCTGGTTGCAGTACAGCGGGGGAAGGAGCAGGAATCCGTTTCAACAACCTTGAACCTGAAGTGCTGTAGGATGCTGATCTCCTGGAGCACCAAAGAGTCCAAAGATCTGGAACATGCAGATGTGGCCCTGAAGTAGGTGCAGAAGGTCCTTAGCTTGGAACTCACAACCAAAAGTACCTAAAGTGAAGGTTTGCTCACCAGAGCTTAACCTTGTTGCAAATGTCTGTGTGTCTTCTGCCACTCTGAGCTAGAGACTCAGAACTTTGTCAGTCCACTTTGTGTCTCTCAGATGGAGATTCAGGACGTGCTGCATCTGGTGTTGTCTCACTGCATGAAAACTCTAAATGTAGAATTTCTCTTTCCTCACTGGCTGGAGGCTCAGAGGCTTTGTTCCCCTAGACAGTAGACTCAGAACGTTGGTGTTTCTGCTATTGTCTCTCTGGATGTACTGGAGACTCAGAACGAGTGTTTCTGTTTATGTATCTTCCCTTTTGGGACTCAGAAGAAGTTTGATCTGTTGCAGACCCTTCCCTTTCAGGACTCAGACTCAGAACCTTGATCTGTTACTGTCTCTCTGGAAGGGAGACTCAGAATGAGGTGATCTGTTAGCGTCCCCTGGACGTGTCTGAGACAGAACAGGTTTCTGTTATTGTCTCACCCTTGTGGGTCACAGACTCAGAATGGTGTATCTTTTACTGTCCCTTTCCTCACAGTACTGAGATTTAGAACTGGTTGATCTGTTATTGTCTCACCCTTGTGGGGCTCATTCTCAGAACAAGGAGTGTCTTTTGGATAGGTACCTTTATCTCTTTACAATGAGGAGATTGCAATTTGGCTGCTTTGCCATTTCCATGCTGTGATTGGCTGGATCAATCAGGGAAACACCTCCCTTCTTTATCCTGTGGAATTTATTTGCATAGTCCAAACAAAAATTCAGAAAAGGGTCTCTAAAATTTCATTGATGCATTATTCACTTACCAAACTACAACCAGAATACATTTGGAAATGTTACGGACACATTAAGTCCAAACGTAATGGGAAAAGATTGAACTGTCATGCATACATTCATTTGTCCATCAACAAATGAGTTTGTGTAAGATGTTGCACTACACACTACTGTCACTAAGAATACTTTTTTTTTTGTTTGTTTTTTCTCTGAAATAGTATAAGATGTGTGTGTTGTAGTGTGCATCAGTTTTAAGGTTTGAAAACATAGTTTTGAACAGATTTGGATGCATCGCTGTGATCTCTCTTTATTTCACCCACTGCTGCTGCATCTGGAAGTCCTGAAGAATTTTTATGGCGGTCACAGGCCAAGCCTTAGTGATCAGTCTTTAGGTGTTTGGAGGGCAAAACTGCATTTTGATCAAAGGAAAAGTCCTGTCCTTCCTGGGCTTGGTACCACAGGTCTTCTTCTTGCCCTCTAAGAGGTGTATGACTGTTGTCCTAGCATCTTTATCTGATGGCGTTGGACAGTTTGCTTATGTAAGTCCACCAAGATCCAATCAAAATGTAGCAAACCTTTGTCCACTATTGTGGTCAGAGAGGGGCCCTGCCATAAACTGGGCCCTGAAATGTGCTGTCCACATCCGTTATATTCACCTTTTTCTCCCAGTAAGAGTTACTTCCGCATTGGGGAAAAAGATGGATACATAAACTATAAAAGCCTACACACAAAATAGTTCACTTAAATCATTAACAGATTAGCATACGGAAAAAAAAAAAAATAAATAAATAATAAAATAAAATAAAATAAAATAAAATAATATATAGCCCTGAGATACATAATTATTATAAACATTTACTGAAATGAAATGAAATTAAATATTTTATTTATCAAGGGGATTTAATTATTAGAATTTCAATAACCATCTGATTTCAAAAAATGAGTAAAACGTAATCATACAGACACAAGGCTACCCAAACACCTTCATTATGTGTGTTAGCAATAAAGCAATGACAGAGATTATGTGAAGCAATTAGGCAGTAAATCCAATAAACAGATTAGATTAAAATAAGTAAATCTAAGAAAAATCTAAAAAAAAAAAAACAGACTGACTTTGCATTTCAGTGCCAGGCACAAACAGGGCATAAGTGCAAATAGTCATTTTGCACAATTATACTCACCTCCAATATGTTTGTGTGTTTATACAATCATACATACATACTGATCCATAAGCAGGTCAGTACTCATTATTTGTGCAGTTCAGGTTATTATCCCATATGTAGCAGACACACAGGACTGGATTGTCTATACCAGATGTAAAAAAGGACCATTTTTAGATTGCTATTGTTCCTATTGCAAAATGTCATCTTTTTGTTTGCACTGGCACATTTGAAGCGTTCAACCCTTGACTTCTGGTTGACAGAAAATGCTTTATAAGTTCTCTAGGCATGACATTTAATACTGAGGTTAGCACAATGTAAAGGTGGCACCAGCAACTTCAAAGAAAGGTTGACTTCAGCCAAGCGTCACAACCTGCAAACCAGTCCATTGCCTTCAGGGTTTCATTTCCTACACTGTGCAAGCATGGCCTTCTGGATTTTAACCAACTCAGCTGTTTTTTTTTTTTTTTTTTTTTCTTTTATGTGCATTGATTTATTTCTGATGTATTGTTCCGGTGTTTTTGGTGTAGTTTTACTACCACATCACATCTGAGATGTGTATTGGGTTTCATGGAGAATATTAAATAATAATGATAGTTAATGATAATGATAGTTGGTTGGCAATATGTTGGTAATGTTGTTGTCTGCTGTATTAAACAGAAATAAATACCTTCCCACATGTTTGTGAAAATAATATGTGCACATATAATTCACTGCAGTTTCCAGCTGAAATGGAATTCATGTTCGTAGTCTTTGATTAATACTACAAATAGTGTGATGGCCATTAAATCTGACAATATTTTCCCACTATTTTATTATGATACTCTTGCCAAGGTAGTAAACAAGATTGTCCTTATTTATGTCTGTCTGGTTTGTATGTGTTGGTGTAGAGGACTGAGTATGTCTCTGAAGCGCATTGCTTCTGTTCAGTCTTTTTCACGCCGCCTTCATCAGTGACCTGCACAAGCCACAAAGATGTATGTGAGCGTGTGAGATAGAACAGAATTTCCACTTCCCAGTTCTTTTATGGCCCGTGTTTTGCAGAAGGTAAATGAGGCCTGCAATGCAACATTTCTGAAGTCATAATTCTAGCTCTGGTTGAAGCCTGGAATTAATTCAGGCAAAAAGTCCTGTTGCTTTTCTCCAACTTCATGTTAGTAATGGGCTATTTTGTCAACATAATGCAGCAGCAAATGGAGTGCGGTAATGACTGCATTTGCTGATTGAAATGGAAAATGAAAGGTGGATATAGGGGTTCTTTGCCCAGACCCATTTTAGGTAAGGCCTCCCAGCAAATGGTCTGTGCACTCATTTTTTCCCAACACGGATCAAAAGGACCGGACGGAGAGGCCGAGAAACCATCTCCACTGCATCAGGCTTTGTTGCGCTATTTTTCCTATCTCTATCATTGTGTTTCAATGCTGAATTCATCAGGGTTTTTATCAGCAGGGTTGACAGTCAAACAGCTCTTATGGAAGAGTACATGTCTAATTAATCAGTGTAAGGACAAAATAAGAACCAGAGAAAGTCATTGATCGATTGATTGATTTAAATACAAATCCTGTAATTTTCTGTGGCTATTTGGATGTAATAGAACTGTTCCACAGCTGTAGCATAAAACATCTGGCTCATGTTTGCATTTTCTTCTGTCACTGGCCACAGTTCTAACTTTGAAATCAGGATAAGGCATAAAATAATGTCACTGATGTGAAAATTGTCTGAGAATTGGACAAGTAGATGTAATCTGGCTCAGAGGAAGACAGGAATCATGCGTTTTTGGCATTTTTTCTGCTCACGAGCAAAAATGATACAACATGCACATCATCGCATTTGATAACACTTCTTAGGTATAGTTGCTAGTTTAGCTGTGAGGTTGGATTCACAGATCTAAAATATGGTCAGGCAGAAGGTATTGATATGTGGTTTACAAATTCCAATAAAAAGCCAACATGCTAATAAAATTCATGCTAATTACTACTAGTTAAGATTAAATACTGTTCCCTAAGTTAACGTTTTAACTGTTTTGGGTGAGAGTGTGACATGCTTGAGTAAAACAGGCACTATTTTTGGAATCAGCAGCCCAACATTCATAAGAAACAAGTTTTGGATTTCATTCAGGAAATATGATGCAGTGTGGTGTGTGTTATTGATTGAATGTGCTGTTCAATGTCCTTTGGGGGTTAATGTTTTTAAAAGTCAGTTATTACAGTGGTTCACTCCTCAGGCAAATTGGCATCTATTTTACACCAGATGAAAACATGCTGTAAACTGTAATCATACTTTTCAGGTTTCTGAAACATTGTTTAAAAAATACAATTATTTGTGTAATTTCAAAGGAATAAAATCAACTATAGTGCAGTGCATCAGCCAGATGGATAAATCAACAAAATCTGCTCATTTAGTGCATCAATCAATGTTTCCACATGGATCATCAGCACAAATACTTTCTTTCCGTTATGTCAGATTAAAGTGTGCTCTTTTATTATTATTATTATTATTATTATAAGGGGTTCAAGAGCATGAAACTTGAGACTTCAAACTTGGAGGGATGTAAAAACGTCACCAAGGCTCGCCCCAATCAACCTGATGGGGCACTACAGTGATCAAAACCACAAAATCACTCATAACTCCTTAATCGTCAGTCACAGGCTCAAGTGTCTTATGTCATTGGGATCCTTGGCTCACGCTGGACAAAACACCTCAGATTTGATAATGATCCTGGTGAAAGGTATTTCACTACTTTTGCAAACTAGTCCTAGGTTTTTGCCCGATCGGACCCAATCCAGTACAGAAAGATTCTCTAAAGAGAGTAAATATCAATAATTATTCAAAAAAAAAAAAAAAAATCGAACTTTCAACCATCGCAAAGGGGTGCCAAACCGTTTGAAAGGGGCAGGGTCACTTTTAGTAAAATGCTTATAACTCCAGATAATTCTGGCAAGCTCAGAACATTTATGTAAGAGCTCACAGAAAAAAAAAAAACAAAACAAAAAACATAAATGAATAAAATTGTGGAGCTCGGCCACTTGGTGGTGCTATAACAGGGGAAAAAAAAAAAACATAAAAAATTGCTATAACAGTGCAACTATTTGTCCTATCAATATTAAAATCGGTGTACAAAGTGGTCCAAAGTTCCACAAGTGTCTACAAGGACATTTGTGTATCTCAAAAAACATTGCCGCCATTGGCCGCCAAAGTTTGAGCACCTGTTAGACAAGGTTAACGGAGGCCAATTGGAACGAAAGTCAGTGGGCCTCTTCAACTCACAGCTCCAAAAGTCTGAGAACAATTTGAAAGAAATCAGTCACCAGGGGGTGATATTGCATTTTTCAAGGGCATTTTACATTGCATGTTTTTTTTCACACATAAGCACAATATTCACGTAATACGATATAACATAGCACTTTGGACAACATTGCCTCTAGAACCACTGCTGTCAATCAAATTGTTTGATTGAGAAGATGTAAAAAAACAAAAACAAAACTGCAGTACAATTCTCTGGACTCTCTAGGAGGTCAATAATTATTAATATATATATATATATATATATTGGACAATATTGGCATGAATCCTTTTTAATTTGTGATAATTTTGCACTGATAAGGGAGGACAACACAAACTACGAAAACATATTTTATTACATAAACAGTTTATACATTAAAAAAAAAAAAAAAAAAAAAAACTTATCTTAAAATAAAACATTATTATTATTATTATTATTATTACAAAATTTTGTTTACATTTCAGAATATGCTTAATCACTCAAATCAAGTCATATTGAATCTGTCAGATAGAATAGTTCTCTCTCTCTCTCTCTCTCTCTTGAAAGATTGTTTGAGTCTTATATGATCTCCACTATGATCTGATCTAAACAGCATCAAGAGAGAGAGAGAGAGAGAAAAAAAAGCATGACATAAGAGCTGACATTTCTCACAGGGCAGAGAAATAAGTGTGTCTGGCTCTGTTGGCCTGCAGTTGAACAGGTGTTGATTGATGGCAGGGCTGAGACGTCATGCTTCACAAAGCTTGTCAAGACTTTAAGCTGAAAATTGCCTTTTCCAAACAACTCTAGAGTTGAGAGGTTGTTTGGGGGGTTGAAGCTGTGCAATGCTGCGTATGTGCAATAAATATAAGTATAAAATATATATAAAATATAAAACTGTAATAAATTGAAATTGATTGCTGTGATGCGCTGCTGGGATATGATAATTTCTGACACAAGGAAATTATCAGCGTGTGTCTGTTTGCTTAAATTGATGAATTCAGTCATTGAACTCATCCATATTACCCACCCCTCACGCTGTGCAAGAGAATATGTTGACTATGAATATGAATAAAAGTGTAAATATATGCGCTAATTCTTTAAAAATATGTGTAGTGCAGGACAATTAACACTTTGAGTTTAAATCATGCTTGTTGTCGCTCATAGTCGTATTCTCACCAGTCTTAGCCTTTGACGTGGAAACTTCATTTTTCAAATCATCAATAACAACATCATCTAAATGGCTTGCAAGTTCATATTTAGTCACTTGCTAAATCTTCCTTTAATTAATCTCATGTAATTATAGAACAGAAAGTGTCATGCAGTTTTACAACACCCTATAGTTGAGCATTTGCGCAAATGCAAGTGAAAATTACTGTGAGCAAATGTGGAAAAATAATATAGTTCACTGCTGTGATCTGATATCTGATCATGTTTATATTTGTCCACCTAATATTTCATGTTATCTGTAATATACACTAGTGGTCAAAAACATAGGACATTTGGAACACAAAACTTTTTATTATATTATTATTGTTATCAGCAATTTTGCAATTTTCTGGAGACATTTGTGTGTGTGTGTGTGTGTGTGTGTGTGTGTGTGTGTGCACCTGGTATTCATCACGTTATGGGGACCAAATGTCCCCACAAGGATAGTAATACCAGTAAATTTTGACCTTGTGGGGACATTTGTGAGGTCCCCATGAGGAAACAGGCTTATAAATCATGCACAATGAGTTTTTTTGAGAAAGTAAAAGTGTGCACAGTCTCCTGTGAGGGCTAGGTTTAGGTGTAGGGTAGGTGTAGGGTGATAGAAAATACGGTTTGTACAGTATAAAAACCATTACGCCTATGGAATGTCCCCATAAAACATGTAAACCCAACATGTGTGTGTGTGTGTGTGTGTGTGTGTGTGTGCACCTGGTATTTATCACGTTATGGGGACCAAATGTCCCCACAAGGATAGTAATACCGGTAAATTTCGACCTTGTGGGGACATTTGTGAGGTCCCCATGAGGAAACAGGCTTATAAATAATGCAGAATGAGTTTTTTTGAGAAAGTAAAAGTGTGCACAGTCTCCTGTGAGGGCTAGGTTTAGGTGTAGGGCGATAGAAAATACGGTTTGTACAGTATAAAAACCATTACACCTATGGAATGTCCCCATAAAACATGTAAACACAACATGTGTGTGTGTGTGTGTGTGTGTGTGTGTGCACCTGGTATTCATCACGTTATGGGGACCAAATGTCCCCACAAGGATAGTAATACCAGTAAATTTTGACCTTATGGGGACATTTGTGAGGTCCCCATGAGGAAACAGGCTTATAAATCATGCAGAATGAGTTTTTTTGAGAAAGTAAAAGTGTGCACAGTCTCCTGTGAGGGCTAGGTTTAGGTGTAGGGTAGGTGTAGGGTGATAGAAAATACGGTTTGTACAGTATAAAAACCATTACGCCTATGGAATGTCCCCATAAAACATGTAAACCCAACATGTGTGTGTGTGTTTGTCATTCATTCATTCATTCATTCATTCATTCATTCAAATTATTTTTGAAGGATCATGTGACACTGAAGACTGGAGTAATCATGCTAAAAATCAGCTTTAACCACAGGAATAAATGACATGTTAACATAAATTTTATTTTTTTTATATATTTCACAATATTACTGTTCTAGTGTATTTTTGATTAGATGAATGCAGCCTTGGTGAACAGAAGAGACTTCTTTCAAAAACATTAAAAATCTCCAAACCTGTGACCACCAATGTAAGTTCTAGCAGTATTTCAGGTCTGTTTTTTTTTAAAGCAGCTGAATAGAAAAATACATCTTCACACATGTAGTTTTCTCTGAGTCGTCATGTTGAATGCCTTTGCTGCTGTAGTATCATTATGGAAATTACAAATGGCCCCTCCAAGTGTTTTTGCACATTTGCAGAGTGCTTTATTTGATTTCAGCTTTATTAGACCTACAGCTAAATTCATATTGCCAACAAGCCAAATGCTTATTAGGAGTAGAGGTAGTATCTGTGTGTAAACATATGATTTAGCAATGAAATAAACCAGACTGTACTGAGGAATTTGTCATCATTTCTATTATATGGTCTTCTATGTCTACATCGATATATAATACATAATAAAATACTTGGTTTTGAATCAGAATTATGTATGGCCCTTTATTAAAATAGACTCAGCCACATATTAATCAATAATTTAATGTTACATTCCACATAAATCATTTTCGGGGATTATAACACACAGTAGAATATGATTTTTCAAAGGTGTAAATAAAACAAATATTACTGGTGTATGTTTTCAGTATGTTGTGTTAATTGCCATTTCTTTGTAATTATTTTAGATATTCACTAGCAATTTCTTTGTCAAAATAATTTCACCTCCAATATTGATTGATTGATTGGTTGATTGATTGATTGACTGTGCATTGTGGACATGTTGAATTTCTTGCCATTCCTATTTTAAAACCAATTCTATAGAAAAATTCAGTTCACATACACAATTTAAAAATGGGTGATATTCCTGAATTTTGTCCAAACCTGAGGATTGTACCACAACCGGCTCTATATGTCAAATAGTTACACTAAATTCCTGATAAACATGTGGGGTAAAACTATGCTTCATCTTCAATATTCTACTCATATGAAACTCATTTAGCCATCCAAACACTAGCCTCTCGCTCACTGTGACACCAAGGCCAGATTTAAAACAAGACTGGTCTGAAACCTGCTGTCAAAAAAAAAACACTGACCTGCTCTTCTCTTTGCCGGGCCAATTTATTCAGCGTTACATGCAGACATAAGTGGAACGGCGACCCCTGACCCACTCTTCTCCCAAGAAGAACATTGAGTTCCCTGTCGGCTGCTTCGCTACAGACGAACACAAGCCTGGAAACGGGAGGTGACGAACTGCTGCTTATTTGATATAAGATCTATTTCCTCAATCATGCTGATGTTGATTTAAGAGTCAGTAGGGATAATAAATAATGGATCTGGTTCATAATTGTTTACGGTCTGAGAGCAGTGCCTGACTTTAAACAGATTTCTCATTTTATTTTTTCATTTATTTATTTCAGTTCTTCAACACTGTTGCAGAGTAGAAATTTTTCCTTTTTTTTTTTTTTTTTTCTGTTTTTGAAAGATAAACAATGCCACTTGGTATCCAATCGAAATTCTGTATATTAAAAACAAATAAACAAACAAACAAACAAAAATCAGTTTAATGTTCGCATATCTGGTTGCTGAAACTTTACCATACAACCATTTTAGGGTTTATTAGAATACACTTAACTTTATGGTTAAAAAAAAAAAAAAATAATAAAAAAATAATAATAATTATAATAAATAAATAAAAAATCATTCTATGGAAGTAATATTGTGACACAAAGTTATACATTCGTGACAGGAAAATTCCTCAGTTTTTGTGATATTAACTTCAAATTTGGAACAGAACATAGACATGTGGCTTTGGTTTTATAACAGTTTTAGATTCTAAAATATATTGTAAAATATTTATTTAATTTAAAATACTAAAAAATGTACAGTCAATTTTCTTTACAGTAAACTTAAACTTATGTAACTTTTTTTTTCACAATTATTATTATTATTATTATTTTTTAAATGGTTTCACTGCAGCAATAACCTAATGATTGTATTCTTTGTTAGAATAAATAAATAAATAAATAAATAGAGAGAGTGAGAGCAAGACTATTAATTAGTAGTTATAAAGGACATATTAATGTCATATTAATGCCTTACGTCACTAACTATTAGCAGCAAACTGAAGGGTTTATTCAGGCAAAAGTTGTAGTAAATAGTTAAGTGTAAGAACTGGTCACCAAACTAAGTGTGGCCACATAGGGCATGCAATACACATTAAGAAAATATAACAATCAATCAAAAACTATTTAACCAATAACAAAAACTAAGAAGAAATATAACTATTTAATGAAATAAATGTATTACGCAAGGAATGTCAGTTTATGTTTTTTTTTTCTTTTTTTTTAACAGTTTTTATCTTCCCTTCCATTTTCTCATGCCATTTTTATCTCTCTTCACTGGGCCAAACTTTTGGTCCTTAATGACATGTTACAGGGTCACTTGGGTTCATTTGTTCTCAGCAGAGAGTGTTTTGGTTCAGCTGACACACAAGTGATCTGCTGCCAATTAGCGTTCACCACAACGAGGAGGATGAGCCACTGCCTCAAGCTGCCTGATCGTCATGCTCAATGTCTAAGCTAAGGGCTTTCAACGCTTGGACATCTTGAATTTCCATTGACATGTTACCAATAATATCTGCCCTCCCTTGTCCAACTAATTAGATTAGTTGAATTAGTTCATGTACAACCAGAGTAACAGTTGACTATTTCTGTGCTTTATATATTTACTACACAATATAACTATTGTGTATTTAATCTTGAGTAACGGCACATTATTGGAAAGATCTAAGACTCATAACCTAATATTTGACCTCTGTTTTGCACATAAAAATGTGCTTGGGAAATATCAATTTTGTACCATTCAAGCCTTTAACTTTGACTTATGACTTAAATTAGTTCTGACTTCTGTGTCTTCCAAAGCGACCACAATTATGCCTGTGTTTCAAAGGGTTCTTGAACTGTAATCGCTTTTGCTGGCATGTCATTTATTGTGTTTGTGTTCAAACATTAACAGGTTAGTCAAGGTTTTTTGGCTGGTAATGATAATAACAGCAAGAATTTCACAATCTGACCTTGCTGTGCTGATTGGATTTTCAACAGGATGTCTGCTGGCAAGAAATAAATAAATAAATAAATAAATAAATAAGCCGCTGATAGGGTCATGTCTTTTATATAAATCCCCCGTTTTAATTCATAATGCAATGTTTAGTTTAGTTTAAAAGTTAAACTTTTTTAAAATTTAATTTTTTACCTTCCTCAACTTTTCCCCATGGCCGTACCTCAAATGCTGTTGAAGGTAAATAGATCTAAATCACATTCAGGTTTCAGAAAGTTTCAAGGTACAGCTAAATGATTCTTTGCTGAGACATGATACTGTTTAATTAGACCTACAGATTTCATATGTTAAGATATAACTCTCATATGTTAAAATAACTCTCAGGTAAATACATAGTTTTCGCAAACAAAAATAGTTCCAATCAAAGCACAACTGTTAAGCATTTCTGAGCATCACACAGCAGGGAATCATTACTTAATGAATCCACGACTTTGACAAATCAAGTTAGTCAATAAACGTTTGTGTAAGCAGTAGATGTGTTGGGAAGTAACACGTAACATTTCAATTATATTTTGCTAAAATGAACAAAATTACTCGAAAAAAAAGATTAGTTCATTTTGCTGAACAAGACTCAAAGGTCTGAGTCAGTAAAATGATCCGAACTTCCCATCATTACTATGCTACGAATCATGTGTAAGTTCATTGTCTATGTACTGAGTATGGTAAAAAAAAAACTTCATCTTATTTTCTTCTACAACTTGAGAGGAGGACATTGTTGTACCTTTTTGTTTGTAAACAGCGTTTACAAACTTACTTGCACTTTCTTAGTCTTTGTGCGTTCGCTTTGTAAACACTGGGTCTGTAGTACCGAGTGACCTTTCGATGTGATTCAATAGTACGTAGCATCATGAACACACATCCCAGAGCCTGTGCTACACAAGCTTTTGTGCTTAAAAAGTATAAAAAAAATATATATGTTCTGAAAAAAATTACAGATAGTTTCAATAGAAAAGTCCCTTCTTCCTCAGCTGGGATCATTTAGAGCCCTTTGAAGCTGCATTTAAACTACATTTTGGAAGTTCAAAATCAGGGCGCCAATGAAGTCCATTATATGGAGAAAAATCATGAAATGCTTTCCTCAAAAAACATAATTTCTTCACAACTGATGACAGAAAGACAGAAATAATTATGTGTTGTTCTGGAAGTAGAGTTCTCCTTTAAGATTAAACTCATTACAATAACATTATATTTTATGCAAGGCAAAAGGCGCTTAAATCCTGCAAAACAACCGCTGCCGACACAGCTGACTGACATCTCGTCCTTATGTTGCGTTGTGTAAAATAACAGCTGGGTTGTTTTGACAGAGACAGGCTCAACTCAGCGGCTGGGTAGAAAAAAAAAAATAAAAATAAGAAGAAGAAGAAGAAGAAGAAGAAGAAGAAGAAGAAGAAGAAGAAGAAGAATAACCCAGTGTTAAAAATGACCCAGCAACTTAATTACAGAAAAACTAAATTATTTAAAATAACCCAGTTAAATGACCCAACAAGTTGAACCCAGCATTTGGGTTAAAAAAAAAACAACAACAACAACAACAACAAAAAAACAGCACCTGGGTAACAATACTAAAAATATAACCCAATAAAATGACCCAACGGGGTGAACCCAGCAGTTGGGCAAAAAAATTACTCAGCATTTTTAGAGTGTAGCAGTTGGATGATGATTTATATAGTGATTTGATAATGTAACACTGAGAGGGAGACGAGAGGCGAGCAGATCCATCTGCAAACTTTTATTCAAAGGTCGAGACAAAGACATGGTCATAGCAGGCAGGGTCAGAACAATGGCAAACAGGTGTACAGACAGCAAGACGAAAGAGTAGTCCGTAACACAAGCGAGGGTCGATCCACAGCGAACGTTATCCGAAGGGCGAGGCAATAGAGTAATCCAGACAGGCGAGGGTTGCAAAAGGCAGGCAGCGAGACAGACAAGACGTAATAACAATGCAAGGATTTAAGACTAGGATGACTAAGAACAAGACAAGACTAAACTAGACTAGACTCGAAAACAAACTGACTTAGGCTCCGTACAGTTGCTAACACACACAACAAGTGTTAAACGCAAACCAATACTCGGCGATAAGTGACAGGAAGACCGGGGTTTAAATAATGTCTCTGATTGGACGCAGGTAATAGCCACAATGGCTGATGGGAAACGTAGTCCGGGGTGTGGTGTAACAGTTAGTGAGATGTGAATGTCAAAGCGACCTCTGGTGGCAAGCAGACTGACATTCAGGAGTGGGTTCGTGACAGATAATAACTTTTTTTTTTTTTTTTTTTTTTCTCGTAATATTGATGTGCCTTTAATTTGTGAATATTTTGATTAATTAGTTGGCACATCATGTGTAAATTTTAGACAACTCCAAAATCAAATGAAAAGGAAACTGCCAGTTAATGTTGTTTTATGAATACATACTAGGTAAATCAATTGTGCATGAGTAACTGTTTGGTCACTTCCTTAATAAAGCATTTATGGATCCACACCTGTGGATTGTTTTCCTTTAGAACCCATGATTCCACATTATGTACGATTTATCATGTTTACTCCACATGTAGACCATGCTAGACTTCGGTTTAATATGATGCACTTGTTTGAACCTCATTTTATGGGGAAATATACAAATGAATGCATGTCTCTCTATTCTGACTCCATCTTCACAGCTGACATGCCTCATTATATTTTAAATTAGCAACTTAAGATATGTTTCTTATTTTGGGCAGACAGTGAGGGAGAGCCTTAATAAGACATTCATTAAGTCAATTCATTTTGCAAATGATGACTTTAGATGGATACATTACAGTATCTGTTACATATATTGGTTTTTATTGCAATGGTGAGAACAATATCATTGCATGTATGTTATTCATTATAAATCAGATCTGTTACTGTTGTGATTTTCACCACTTGTGCATAACATCTCCCTTTAAATGTTAGTACACTGTGATGTAATGTGTCATTAAACAGTTCTATAAAATAAAATTGTTCATTGCAAGTTTCACTTGCTGATTTATGCACTCGCACCCCATAAACTCTGGTTCGGATTAGCGTTTTTTTTTTTACTCTAAATTAATTGCAATTTCTTTTACTAATACCTTTGAATTAGTTGGCGTATGTGCATCTGCCTCAGGATGGTTTCTCTTTCTCTCTCTCATTTTCCAGGAGTTTAAATGTGTATTGAGCACCTTTCATAACATCTTCTGTGTGCCTTGGGCCAATTAAAGACTTAGTAAAATGGTTGCAGACCATTATCTCTGTTTTGTCTTTTGCTCTTTGCTGCTGAGAGGCATTTCTTAACATTAAGGGAAAAACATGCTACTGCAATCTAATTTTGTGCTGTGTGGCTTAACCTCACAATTTAGCATTTATTCCTGGAAGAAACGTATGTTTTAGACAACAACACAGAATAGACTGTGTGATAAAGAGAAAAAGCTTAGCTGTTTTTAGATGGTTTAAGCACTTTGCTGTTGTCATGACAATCACCACAAAGGGAGAATAATAATAGTAATGATAAGACCACAGAAGGCACTTTATCTAAATGTTTGAGTGAGTAAAACTTTATTTCCTGCAGTTGATTTATGTAGCTACATGCACTTACATATGTTGAAAGGTCTGTAAAAGTGTGTTTTAGTGGTATATGTGAAAACAGCACAGGCAAATGTCAGGCCCTCTTGGACTGTTTGTGTTGGTTTTGCCCTTGTCACACCCCCATTGGACTGTTTTGTTGGTTTCTCCCTCTTGTGTCCATATATGGTCTTTCCTGTTCCGTTCCTTGTTAAGTCATTATTGGTTAATCACCCACACCTGTCTTTGTATCATTAGCATT
>VONZ01000468.1:525000-579744 GCA_012976165.1 Labeo catla
CGGTGACCTTCAGTCTGCTCACCGCAGATATGGCTCTCACACATTCACATTACATGACTTTTCACCACACCCTGGACTACATTCCCCATCAGCCATTGCCCTTATCACCTCGCGTCCAATCAGAGACACTATTTAAGCCCTGGACTTCCGTTCTCCTAGTTGCCGAGTATTGAATTGTTTTCTAGCATTCAAACCGCGTTCTCCGGTAATCCTGTGTCTGGTTACCTTTTTTTTTTTTTTGGGCCTTGTTTTTCCCTGCCCTGTGACCTACCCTAGTTATTTCGTTTTGTCTGTCTTGCTGCCTGCCTTTTGAAACCCCTCGCCTGTCTTTTCGGATTACTCTTTTGCCTAGCCCTCATTCGGATAACGTTCGCCGCTATTCGACCCTCGCCTGCTTTATGGACTATTCTTCGTCTTGCTGTCTAAATACCTGTTTGCCACTGTTTGACCCTGCCTGCCTCGACCATGTCTTTGCCTCGTCCTTTGAATAAAAGTTTGCACATGGATCCGCTCGCCTCTCGTCTCACTCCCACTGTAACAGAATACTCGGCCACACAAGGAGCTTCACCCCCAGACATTCAACAGGTATGGACACAAACAGGATTTTATTCAGACTGAAACAAGGACCACGTACTCTAGAACAGCACATCCGTGAATTCTTGGCCATATTGAATCATTCTGATCTCCCAGACTGTGTTTTAATTGAAATTTTTTTGTGACGGCGTGAACCAGCCCCTTCATTCGCAACCGAGATGCGAGGGTCCGCGTTCGTCACTTGCCGATTTCATGGACTATGCTTTGCTCACTGTGGGCTCATCTTTTACCGTGGGTGTCGCGGAGGAGGAACGCGACATCCCAGTAATGCCGGCCGCGCGATCCACTCGTGAAATGGCGGCTGCACCGGAGCGCGTTCACGTATTGGCGGCTACAACGGAGCCAGTTCACAAAATGGCGGCCGCACCGGAGTGCGTTCATGCTATGGCGGTGACAGTGGTGCCCGTTCGCAAGATGGCAGCCGCACCGGTACACGCTCACAAAAGGGCGGCGACAGAGGAGCCCGTTCACAAGATGGCGGCGAAAACGGAGCTCCGTCATGTCAAAGCTGCTGTTCCTGAGCAAAGTCATGTCAAAGCTGCTGTTCCTGAGCAAAGTACAGTCAAAACTGAGGTTCTTGTGTTAAGCAAAGTCAGAACGGATTTTCCTGAGTCAAGTCAAGCCACAACTGGTCTTAGTGAGCCAAATCAAGTTTCAGTCAATCTTCACGAACCAAGTCAACTCACTGCTGATCTTCACAAGCCAGGTCAAGCCACTGCTAATCCCCGTGAGTTAAGTCAAGTCACTACTGATCTTCACAAGCCAGGTCAAGCCACTGCTAATCCCCGTGAGTTAGGTCAAGTCACTACTGATCTTCACAAGCCAGGTCAAGCCACTGCTGAGCTCCATGAATCAGGTCAAGCCACAGCTGGTCACCATGAGCCAAGTCAAGCCTCAGCTGGTCTCCACGAACCAGGTCAAGTCACAGTTGATCTTCACAAGTCAAGTCAAGCCATAGCTGACCATCGCGAGCCAAGTCAGGCCCCAGCAGATCTCCACGAGCTAAGTCAAGTCACGTCCCGTCTGACCACCCAGGGTCAAGTCACGTCCCGTCTGACCGCCCAGGGTCAAGTCACGTCCCGTCTGACCGCCCAGGGTCAAGTCACGTCCCGTCTGACCGCCCAGGGTCAAGTCACGTCCCGTCCGACGGCCCAGAATCCAGTCACGCCTTGTCTGTCCGTCCAGAGCCAGGCCATGTCTCGTCTGACCGCCCAGAGCCTCGCCATGTCTCATCTGACACCCCAAGGTCACGGCCCATCATGATGGCTAGCGTGCTGGACCCACCACTAGTGTCAGTGCGGGCTGCTAACATCTCAGTGGCACCCGCGCCTACAAATCCCATCATTAAAGCGGTCCTGCCACCCGCTGCGGCTCTTCCCTTAATGGCGGTTGCCATTTGGTGTGTGTGGGCTGCACACTGTGCTCCTGAGGTCCCGTCTGTTCGCAAGTCTGCTCCTGAGGTCCCGTCTGTTCGCAAGTCCGCCCCGGAAGTCCCGTCTGTTCGCAAGTCCGTCCCGGAGGTCCCGTCTGTTCGCAAATCCGCCCCGGAGGTCCCGTCTGATCTCCGGTCTGCTCCGGAGGTCCCGTCTGATCTCCAGTCTGCTCCAGAAGTGCCGTCTACTCACAAGTCTGCTACAGAGGTCTCGTCCGCTCACAAGTCTGCTACAGAGGTCTCGTCTGTTCCAGAGATCTCGTCTGTTCTCCAGTCTGCTCCAGAGGTCCCGACTGCTCACAGGTCTGCTACAGAGGTCTCGTCTGCGCACAGACTGCTACAGAGGTCTCGTCTGCGCACAGACTGCTACAGAGGTCTCGTCTGCTCACAAGTCTGCTCCAGAGGTCTCTTCTGACCACGAGTCAGCTCCAGAGACCTCTCCTGTCAGAGAAGCTGCGCCAATGCCTCCTGAGGTGTCAGCACTCGCTGTAGAACCTCCTAAGGAGGCAAAGTTCATCCACGATCTCTCTCCTTCTCTCCTTATTCTGTCTGCTTCCTCTGTCCCTACTCTCCCCAGGTCCCAATCCATGACGCTGGCTCCTGCTCCGCCCTGGAGGGCCCCTCCAGGGTTTATTCATAAACTGAAGACAGCATAGACCAAAAGATCGATTGGGATAAGTCTCAGATTTCAAATTCTGTCCATTTCATTAGGAAATGCATGCAATATATACCGCTTTGGCACTCTTTAATGTGGTGTGATAGATCGTTGTGTACTCGCCTGTACATAAACAAGCGCATAGGAAAACAGTTTTCAGTGACATATAACAGATCGTACTCTTATCATAAATTTGTAATATAGTTTAGTAATTTATTGTACTTCAAGGCAAGCATATGGCCATGAATGTGCAAACTTTCACTTTTACACTTGCCCAGCAAATGCTTAATGTGGCAAACTGGACTAAGATGATAAAGACGAAATTCAATATAAACCTTACTGTTGTCAAACGATATACCAGCAAATATGAACTCGCCATAAGAAAGGCATTATGTGATATTAAAAGGATCAACTCTGTATAGGCAAGCAGACGTTCCCAGAACGTAATGTGTTAAATAGACGTTTTCCTCACACAGAAAATCAATATAAACAAAAGACAATGATATAAAACAGCTGTAGAGATTATTCTTTATGGGAAAACGCGAATGTACGCGGCGTTGCGTTTATTTTAGGCTCACCTGCTTGTGTGTAGTTGATTTAATGATGAATAGGAGCATATTGAGTTTAGTCTTTATCATCTTAATCTGTTATGCCACTTTATGCCACGTTTTGCAAAGGAAAACACTAGCCTACATAAATTATATTAATAAACTGTATATCGATTTTGATCTTTTAATTGCATTTTAATACATTGAGCCATATTGAGTGTTAATGGTTTTCTACGGGAGGAAAACACTTAATGAGAGACTTCATATTCTCTCGTTCATATTCTGCTTCATATTCATATTTGTTCATATTCTGTGGCCACAGATTTGCAGGTATTGTTTTTATCTCCTACAGATGACTTGCAGGACCCTGTATATTATGCTAAATTAGTTTTAATCGTTTAACCAACACAGTTTATTGTCTCCACTGGCAACGCGCACCATTTGTGTGGATTTCAAGTGAAGTCGCAGGTAGCTGAGAGTGCAGGTGGCGATTGCGAGTGACATTGTAATTTAGTTTCTTTTATCTTGTCTTCACCACCTGGCTACTGTTACCCTATTGAAAAATACTCATGTAACCATAAGTAAACTTGATGGTTTGTTTCCTGATTATTAGTGAAAAAATCTGTTATTCCTAGTTGGTTTGTGTTAGAGCACAGGGCTTGTGTTGTTCACCTGCCATGTGTTCTTCTGACTTGTTTTAGTGAGGGCACATGGCCTGGCTCATGTCATGTTGGCATGTGCTTCTGCACATGGCTTTTATTTTGTGGATCATGTGCTCATCTGTCTCACATCTTGGCCTTCTTATCAGTTCATTTGCTCCACCTGTTCTCCCTCATCACCCTCCTTTCATCCTCTATTTATTCATCTTGTGTGTTCTATTGAACTATTCCTTTAACATTTTAATGAAAATAATGATGTTAATGGTGAAAGATTAATCATAACTATTCTACATCTCCTATCTATGAAACACCAATGTCTCACTCTATCCTGACCATGACATTTCATCAGCAACTCTTGTTTCCTCACCAGCATCGCTGTCAGGACAGTTGCACCATGCACAACACTGTCAGTTAAAAGTGTGAAAGGAAGACTGCTAAGTCGCAGCAACTTTGAGTCAAGAACCAAGGCAGCTAGATAACATCATCACAGGCCGCTGTCACCCATCGGCCCCAGGGAGAGCATTACTCTGGAGAAACACAGCAGAAACACGGGGCTGACCACATAGGTTCAATAATACTGTCAGTAAAAGAATGCTTTTTGACTGCAGGTGTGTTTTGTTTCAGGAGTGTTTGCATATTTCTTTCTTTATTTCTTTCTTTTAAAAGAGACAGCATTTCACAAAATCATATGAAATATTTTAATTTCAGAACCACGTTGAGCTTGGAAATGCTGTCCACCAAGAGAGGTTTTGCAAACAATTGTGAAGGTCAATTTGTGTATGTGCAATTCAGAATTTAACTGTTGATACACAGGAAATAGTTCTCTTACTTGCTGATAGTTTCCATGGAAACAGCTGTTTTTCTTTATATCTTTGAGGCAATAAAGCTCTATTGAGAAATGCTACATTTCATCCTTGCTACTGTAGAGTAAACATTGAGCGCAAGACAAATTTGACTTGGAAAGCAAACTTATGAATATACACTAGTCGATATTCAAACTTTCTTATTCTTCTTTTTTTTTTTGGAATAATATAAAGTCCACTGTAGACATTCTACTGACTATAATTAGCTTTACAAGTAAATGTCAACCTATTCTACTAGTTTAACCCTATCCTTACAGTTTACTACTACTCTAAAAAGAGTTAGCTGACATGTAGTTGTAAAGTTACTTATAGTTAGTACGATGTATAAAGTGGGCTATCGAGATAAAGTGTAAACTAATACATTAACAGTTTCAAGTGACAACTCATTACTTGCAAAATTATACCAGATACATTTTTTTTAATACCTTTTTAATCAATTGTAATCACATGTGAACAGATCCTACTTAAAATGCTGATATTTTACCAACGCAAATGTATGGAAACTGGTCCTGTTTTGCTGCACTGTCAATTTTACATATAGGTCATCAAAGAGAACCTTTGAAGAATTTTTTTTAGGAACTTTGGTTTATTACTGATTTTAACATAATACAATCTTAATACACAATTTATCATGATCAATAGTTTTACTATTGTGAATATTATGAATGTTTCAGTGTTCGAAACTGATTATGGTGTGTGTTTTCAAATTGTTTGTTTTCGCCCCTGTAGTCTTGCAAACTGATTGCGAATGTATGAATGTGTACAATGTGAATTGTATGAAAAAATGTTATTTAAAAAAAAAAAAAAAAAAAAAAAATGAAGAAAAATTATGTTCTCTCTGCCAATCTCTCCAAGATTTTCTTCAAATGCATTTACTGCTTCCTAAAGCCTAGAGATCTTGATATATGTGGTTCTAATAGCTTTATACTTAAGTTATTAATAGCTTTTTCCTACTTAAGCCAATACATTTGTGTGTGTGCGTTCACATGGAAAGTCACATGGGCCTGAAACAACATGCGGGTAAGAGATGATGGTATTTTCCACCTTCCTGTACCACTATAAAATCAACTACTATTAAATTGTCATAAACCAGCTCACCCAGCTGTCTGCCAGTCTGCATCCCATACAACATCTTTGTAATCTGGTGCATATAAATGAGCACCACTTCTCCAATCCACTCAGATCATCCTGGACAGACTCCGATTCAGGCCCGGATTTACATCGCAGGACCATTGTGCCCTGTCGGGCAGCACCGGTGAAGCACGTAAGTCTCTCGCACCATCACCGCTTGCGTCCGGAGGTGTGAAATTCAAGTTTATGAGCTGCCATAGAGGCCAAGCCAAGTGTAAGCCTGATACCAGGGATCACAGACAGGAGACCCAGGGCAGCTGTCAGCTTGATGACAGGAGGATGGTGTTTAAAGATCACCACTGTCCCTCTCCTGTGCTCTTGGCCACTCTTTCAAGTGTTCTCTCTACACCATCCTCCCTACAACCCATAGATAGCTGCATTTCCTAAGTACATGGCTGTAAGACCTGCCTCTCCTGAGCCGAGATTACATAGCCTGCATTCCCATTGATGCACGGACACAGTCCCCATGCCTGGCCTTCGTATAGAGAGAAGCTCCATACCTCATCAAAGCGAAATCCCAAGATGTCTTCAAAAGCAGCCCAGACTGCAGGCTGCATGGGAAAAGGTCACAGATTCAAAAGTGCAGGATTGCTGCATGAGTTATGTTCGGCAAGACTGCTTCCATTTTAGAGCTAAATGTGATTCATTATGGAAGTGAATCAAAACTTCATTAAGAATGTGTCATTGTACTAATAGCATAGAGACTCGTTATAGTGCGAAATACTTTTGAGGGTACAAGTGATTATTAATTGAACATTCTCAGAGCACTTTTTTTTTTTTCTCCAGTTACAGACATTCGATAGAGCAGACGTGTAGTGGTTTGAGGCACTGCTGTGATGTGGAAACAAATGTTGTGTTACCTCATTACCATGCAACCGATGGATTGCATTAAAATCAGAGCTTTAAGCAATAGTTCACCCATAATTAAGTTACTTTCACCTACTTTCAAATATGGCATTGCACGATTAGAGTTACATCAAATACTCTTGGTGTTTGTGTGTCTCATAACCAAATGCTATTCATATCAAACCTAGTGTGGCATGTCTTGATGTGCCCCATGTAAATTTATGTGAACTCGAATGAGAATTACAGCAGAAGGGATGATTTACAATGAGCAACAAATTCAATTTCCATCTGTTTCTCATGCAAAGCTATTGTATGGCTTTAGAAGGCTTGGCATATAGCATAAGTTGGAATTTTTTGAGCTTGACTGCATCCAACCCCCATTGGATGTAAAAACGAACAGCTTGCTAATATCTCCTTTTGTGGTAAACAGAAGAAAGTCATTTGGGTTTGGAATGACATGAGGGTGATGAAAAATGATGTTTTGTTTTGTTGTTTTTTTTCTCTTGCTTTTGGATTAATTAACCCATTTAGGTAAAAACAACAAGTACAATTTAAGGCAATCTTGCACCTAAAAGTAAAGCAAAGCCCATGCCAATCTATGTTTTTTATTGTTTGCACATTTTTGTGACTGAACACATATGCCATTGGACGAAATCTAAAAAAAAACATATGCACATAAATCAATCTATAGAAAAAAAAAAATTCTAAAAGAGGGAGTGTAAACTTCAATGTGGTGTTTAACACCATTCAAATAAATTGAAGGATTATTTCAACTATATTTCGGGGGGGGCGGGGGGGGGATAAAAATAAAAAATAGTTTTCTTATTTACCCACACTGATTATTTACCCACATCATCCATTCAGTTAGCACCTATAAATCCAGTTCAACCAGAAAGAATATGTTTGACAAATGAAGAGTAATTGATACAGCCGTTGGCATCCTCTTGCCCAGCCATCAGTCGATCCACCTCATCCTCTGTCATCCGCTCGCCCAGCGTGGCCAGAACGTGCCGTAGCTCGGCCCCCATGATGGTGCCATTGCCCTCCTTGTCAAAAACTCTTAGTCCTTCCACGAAATCCTCAAAGTTGCCCTGATCCTTTGAGCGGGAGATATGCTGCAGCATTGGTAAGAAGGTCTCAAAGTCCACCAGCTTAGAGTTCATTTCCTCTGGTCTGGGTTTCCCCAGGACCTTCAGCACTTCAGCGTTGGTTGGGTTTCGACCCAAAGCTCGCATTACGTCCCCGCACTGGGCGTACGTAATCTTCATTTCTCCTTTCGGTGTGCGGTCAAACAGTTGAAACGCCTCTTTGAACTCTTCGATCTGCTCAGGGGTGAACTCCAGCTTGATGGCCTTGGGATCGAATGGGGGTTCTTTTGGGGCTTCTGGTTCGGGCGGTGGAGCTGGTTTGGGGGCTGCTGGGGCCGGAGCGGCCTCCTTCTTTGGTTCAGGCTTCTTGGGTTCAGGCTTCTTGGACTCGACTTTCTTGGGAGCCATGGTGATGATGTGAAGAGCCTCCTTGGATGAGCAGGGAAGTCAGAAATCTGCAGACTGGATGGGAGGGAGCTGCTCAGGGCAGATTGTCTGTTAAAGCTTTTATATCATTTGACCCCAGGGAGGAGAGATTGGCCCGACAAGCAGGTCTTATAACACACTATAAAAGGAAGAAATCCAAAATAGACCTGGGCGGCAGTGGCGTCAACAATGAGCTATTGTTCCCAGCTGCCACTGATAGTGACAGAGAGACTCCTATCAAAGCCCTACCCAGTGCTCTGGGTTTACACAGACTGAACAACTCATTCATAAGCAATGCTTGTCTTAACAACAAACCATTCAAGTGCTTTTAATAATAACCTTGCATTTCTGAAACCTGGGAAACGTATTGGAATATTTTCACTCATTTAGATCTTGTTAGTTAAATGTTAATACAGGCTTTTTTTTCATTCATTATTTATACCTACTACTAAGCAAGCCATTCTTCACTTTAAATTTAAACTTTACTCAATAATTGCAACCATATGGTTACCTGCGTCTTGTTTAACCTGAGGATCAGTTCTAGGCTAAATATAACCACAGTTAATGTTGTTTTCTTGAGGAGGTGTGTGACAGCTGGACTTTCACAACAAAGCTATTTCAGACCTGAGGCATAAGGAGGCTCCCAACAATGTGTTTGGTTTGGCTATCTTGAGTTTATACAAACAGAAAATGCCTTAAGTGGGAACTAACTCAGAAAGAAATGCTGAATATTGACAGGTGTGTCTCACTTGTCATTCCTCTTAGTCAAATGTGACAAGTCACATAGCACTTTTCACAACACACATTGTTTCAAAGCAGCTTTACAGAAATTCAAGATGTTATTGTTTATAATATCTTAATATATTCATGCTTTATAGTTGCATTTAGCAGATTAGAGCTGGATGATAACATAGTAACAGCTTGCAACAATATAAACAATTAAGCTATAAGAGATTTGCTATGCAATATGTTCTGTTTTATGTGAGTATACTGTATGTATGTGGATCCAGCTGACGTACTCATTAATCAAACTTGATCAATAAAGATCTAAGCAATAATATGGTTACAACTTGCGACAATATAAATGCTATACAGTGTATGTTGCCCTATGTGTGTATACTGTGTATGTGCATAAACTTGGACATACTACAATATATATTAAACTGTGTGATAATATAGATTATTTTGCAACAATACAAACAGTATACTGTATGCAGATAATGTTGGATATACAGTACTATACATCAAAGTTTGAGCTTTGTGATAATATAGTTCACATTTTTGACAGTGGTAACACTTTAGGGAACAATTCTTACTATTACCTAGATACTTGTTAGTACTTATGAAGCACATAGTAATGCCTTATTCTGCATGATTATATTTTAGAGCTCTTAATCCTACTTAATACCTTACTAACTGTTAATAGGCAGCAAATTTGGAGTTTACTGAGGCAAAAGTTGCAATTAACAGTTAGTGAATAGTAATAAATTGGCCCCCAAAGTATAGTATGATTATTACAATTTAAACAATCACACATCTGAAATTTGCAATGTAGTATATATTAATTTGTGTGAGTGTACTTAATGTACACAACAACGTTGGACTAACATATATCAAAATTTGTATAAACAGTATAAAGAGTTTGGTAATAATATAGTTCATGACATGATCGACCCCCCGATTTCTATAATTATATAGAAATTTTACAACTTTCCACTTCCATCGGCAATTTTATGGGATCGTGCTCACACAAACTTGCCCTGTTTAATAAACCCGTCCCATTGTGATTATCAGTTTGTGTATAGAGAATGTGAAGCTGCTGCGCTGATTTCTGGGAAACTGCTTTGTTTATCCACCATACTGGGAGGATCGCGCTGCCTTTCTGCTATTGAGTTTAGGGCAGTGTTTTAATTTTATGTCGTGAGATTTTGAAAAATGTCACCATTGTATGTCATTCATGCTGCGTCGAGAATTGCAATAGTAACTCAGATTGTCATTCTGAGAGAAAACTGGACAATGCAATATGTTTGGTATTGTTTGGTGTAATAATTAACATCACCTTTGCGAGTATGACTCTCAGTCGGCTTGTGAATGAGCAGTACTTGGACTTTATAAAAGGCTGAACATGAATAATGCTTAGTGTGGCTTAATGTAAGTTACCAAGACAGTGATAAAGACAAAACTGTAAGGCATACTATGTGCAGACACGCATATAAGCTCAAAATGTGAACGAAACGCGTTTGATTGAGCGATTGAGGTGCTGTGTTGCTGGATGTTATAATTAATATAGTGGTTGTCTATTACTCCCAACATCTGAGCCGCTGAAGATGCAGTGGATTACATTTGTTTGTGAAGGGAATGCGCCTCCCGATCTACATAAATGTGTCTATGTTCGTGCAAATCATTCGTGATCCAGCTTCACCTACAGCAGAAGTGAGTATAAGTTTTTTATTATTTTTTTTTATGAATCTCTGCAATCCCCTTTCCTAGTAACGTGCTAGTTAGCAAGGTTTGTGGCTAAACGGGCTAAATGCGGCTAAAGTAAACAATCTCTCTGCATCACTCTACAGAGAGAAGAGAGGGGCGGGGCGAGCAGAGCTCATTTGCATTTAAAGGAACAGTCCCTCAGAATGGAATGACTTTTGCAGAGCTCATTTCGACAAGGTAAAAAGGGTGTTTTTTTACACAACCATTGAGAATTTTTAACCAAACTATATTATAGACTTTTCATTAAGACCCTAAAGAATCATATCAACTTGTGGAAAATGGGCATCCGATGACCCCTTTAAAAGAGCACATTCTGTACACAACTTACTAATAAAGCGTACTATTTGTAGCACTATGTGCTACAAAACTGTTCACAAGCTCCCAGGGTTTTTATTTTGGTTGTCATTTGGCATTGAAATAAATAAGTAAATAAATAAATAAATAAATAAATAAGTGTGTTCATGTCGGTCTGCTGAATATGACCCACTGATTCTCTTCCGTGGCCATGGAAAAATTGATGTTTACAATGACAGTAATTTATACTTCCTAACTGAAATGCTTCCAACAAAGAAATGGATGGACTTCTGTCAGCCTGTTGAACACACACTTTTATTTGGATATTCTTCCAATATGACGGATGAAGCGGCAGTGAGTGTCCAGCGGGCAACACTGTTTTCACGGTAACACAGATCAGCATTGTAAACCAAATTCTATCAAATTTCAGTCAAAAAATCGAATTATTATGCGAAGTGATAAAACAGCTTCTCTTCCCTGCAAACAATACAATGAAGAATGTGAGTATTTCACTAAAAGGCAAAAACAAAACAAAAGATAACCAGGTATCCCTACTAATTTAAGCATTTGTAGCAGAGGGCGATCCTCCCAAAATGGCAGCGGTGTCCCAGCATGTAATGCGGAGTGACGTAGCTTCACATTCTCGATTTTACCCACCGGTGTTACACCGGTAGAACAAATGCAAGTAAAACAAAGGCACTTCTTTCATGGAAAGAACATTGTAAAATGAATCTGATGATGAGAAGCACTGTGTTAAATCAGCTCAACTCCAATAGTCATTCACACACAAGTCTCGTTTGTGCTTAGATCAGATCAGATCATGCTGCTTTCCTTCCTCTGAGCAAACACCTCAAGTAATCAAATATTTTTCAATATAAAACCATGATGGAGTGCAGAGGGCAGATGGATGTCTCGTATGCATGGAGTCATTGCTACAGATGTTTTTGTATTCCTCAAAGGCGCATTTCATTCAAAGCTAATGGATGAATGTGATCATCAACATATGACATGAGAGCGTGAAAATCCTTTTAGTGCATTTTCCTAAGAAATATGAGCATATTTAGAAAGATGGAGTATCACATTTAAATGCCATATGTTTAATCGTATACATTATCACAAAACCAGATTAAAAAAGATTGCCTGAAAGAACAACACTCCATATTAAAGGGATAGTTCGCCCATTTACTTACCCTCATGATGTTTCAAACCAGTATGCTGATATTATTTCCAAGGAGACTTTTTGAAGAACCTTCACACACTCCCCCCAAAGTACTCCATAAACAAAGTAACACAAAGCAGCATTAAAGTAGTCATGCATATGACTCATGCACCTTTCTTCTGTCATTGCATGGAAAAGAGCTGCTTTCTTTTATGTTCTATAAATAATAATAATAATAGCATCATTCGGGATGCAGGGACATGAGGACATGAGTGTAAATAATGAGGGACTTTTCCTGTTTGGATGCAATCTTCTTGTAGGAGCTTCTGGCACCTGATGATCTGTACCTGCCAGTCCAGCTTGCTCTGTTCTTCTCAACAAAGTCACCTCTAATATCAGATAATGCCTGCACAGTTTTGCTTTCATCAAAATGCTAAACCGCATTCAGATTTACAAGAAGGACAACAGCGAGAGTGCTGATAGTGGCCAACGCGTTATGTAACCGGGCAGACTTTCCCCCTGTGCTCTTCAACTTAAAGGCTTCATAAATATTTATTTGCTGATGAGGGAACTGCACTTCTTTGTTCACATGGAAATGATTCAGTGTGTCGCTAGAATGAGATGACAAAGCTTGATGGAAATGCATTGAGAGCCGCCGAGTGTCCTTCTGAATCTTCTCTTCATTGGGCGGAAGGTTAATCAATGTGCAGTGGAGCACGTCTACTGTAGAGCGCAATGAAAGGGAAAATGTGCTGTGAGGAGGAAATCTTTCTAATCAACTTACACTGCGCCTCAAAGATCTGCTGGACGCAAAGATCAGGATTGCATGCCTACCATTTTATTTGGAAAGACGTTTGTTACATCTAAGCTGTGAATATAATCACACCTGATAACAAGTGAATGTAAAGAACCTCTCGAACTGCACAAAATCTTTTGTGTTTAACCTGCTTCGTAACATAGTGTATGAAACAACTTTTTGTACTGCTCATCTGTGAATACTTTCCACAGAATGTGAAATGTGCATATATTGGCTGTTTCACAACATGCACAATTGCATTTAATCAGAAATGATAATCTTCGATTTATTTTATTTATTTATTTATTTTTTTTAACAATGTAGGTTTAACTTAAGTTTACATAAGTTAATAAACTTAATGTGATTTATATTTGTTAATCATACATCAATGGAACTAAACGGAAACTCAAAATAACCAGGTTTATATACGTATCATCAATAAACCCAGTTTCTTTCAAGTTTTAACTAATTAAATACTGCTTGTTCAACAGCTAGCCAAAGTTTGATCACATCCAAACTTTTTAACTGAATTAATTTATATGTCAAAAGATTTATGCTGACTCTAAGCAATTTGAATAACTGCATTAAAAAATATTATATAACTAAAATTGAATAGCGCATAATAAATTGTCATTTATTTTATTTTATTATAACCAGTATATATATATATATATATATTGATGCTAAAACTTACAGTTTAGATGTAGTTCAACTTTTAAAACGTACAATCACTATATATGTTTACCTAAAAAATGTAAAATATGTGCGGATCTTTTATATCATTAAGATATTCGTATCAATGCCTTTTTATCTTTTTATCAACAAGCAATTTAGATTTTTAGCCCACTTAACCTACCGCCAAACCTAAATAGCAAATATGCATTTTTTTATTTTATTAATAAGCCATTTAGATTTTTAGCCCCTTAACCTACCCCCAAACCTAAACCTACTCATTATAGCGAATATGCATTTTTTAAAATCATTTTATCAGTAAGCGATTTAGATTTTTAGACCCATTAACCTACCCCCAAACCTAAACCTACCCATTTTATAGCGATTGTAAAAGGATATAAAACGCAACTGACCAAAATAAAATATGCAGGGGAATTACCATTTTAGTAACAATATATTATACAGATATATTTTATAGTCGCTAATCCCACTCCTAACTCTAAACCCAACCATAACTCTCTCTGTACAGTAATAAAGAAAAACATGACAGACAAACAGGCAATCACAATTATTTATTTATTGCAAATATCATGAATTGCAGCTGCAGTCCTCTCTGGCGGAACAGAGAAGGTTTGTGTGAGGTGCAGAGCAGAATTTAAGTTCCTTCTCTGTCGGTCACTACGAGTTAGGTCGTGACAACATTAAGGGTAAATCCCCCCCTAATGTCGTCACGACATAACGTCTCCGTTCCCTCCATCAGGGAACGAGGGTTACGTACGTAACCGAGATGTTGTTAATCGCACAAAAAAATTTCCAGATTATTTTTTTCTTTATCCACTCCGTGAAGGCGCGCGTGCATCATTCAAAACACACCTCACCAGAAACACAGCATGTCTAATCTGTGACGAATGCAGGCAAGAGCCAATGAGCGTTCGATTTTCCTGCCGTAAAACCTGTCGTTTTTTGATGCGGCACTATTTGAATTTGTAAAATTCTCAAGATTTTGTAATTATGATGCGTGTTCGGTGTATTTTATTGTTCTATAAGTTGTCACAGCATGTCGGAGAAAACAAGTCCCATCATATTCATATTACATGAGTGGTTAAACGATTGCAGAAATGTTATTTACTTTAAGGGTTTAAAATGTAGTCTTGTTTAACATTATGTAGGCCTATTCTTAAAAACAAGCATTGAGCATTGAGCAGCAGAAATCACACAGAACCAGGGGCAATTCTAGGTTTTTCATTTTAGGGAGGCTCAGCCCCCAATCAGGATATAATATATGTGAGTGTGTATATAAATAAATGTTTGACTAGGGTGGTTTACTAAACTTATTGCAGTATTCCACTGTATTGCCTAGATAGGTATAACATTTGAGAACTGAATAATCCAAATTCAAGTCTTCCTGATCTCACACACCTGTTTACTGTAGTTACAAAGACAAAATTTTACTGTTTGCATTTCTAGTACAACGCTTTCTTTAAAACAAGTATGCGAACCTCTTTGCCACATGCACTGTAATATTTATTATATTAAGAGTTGCATTTTTAAATGAAAATGGCAACATGCTAGCTTTATAAAGTATGCATTTATATGTGTTAAGGGCTTCAGTAAGCTGAAGGAAACAGCTGTGGCATGACAAGGGGTGAACACAGTGAATACTTTACAGTTTCAATATTATGTCAGTATTGTACGTTTAAAAGTTGAAAATACGTAAGTACGTATACGTTTAGATGCTGTAAAAACGTCAGTATTGTACGTTTTAGTGTCTGGAAAAACATAAGTAAATGTACGTTTTGTAGGACCACATTTTACATAAAATGCATACAAATTATCATGAGCAGTGTTGGGGAAAGTTACTTTTAAAAGAAATGCATTACAATATTGCATTACTCCCTGAAAAAGTAAAGTTGCTTGAAAAAAGTAATCTGATTACGTAACTCAAGTTCCCCTTCAGTCGTACTCTACGACGTTATGTCATAACTGACGTATTTGGGGTCTCACTTGGGGGCCCAATCACCTCTGAGCAATTTGGAAAAGGCCAATGAAAACTGGCTAGTGATATTTGCATGCCAAGTCACTACCCCGTACATACGGGTATATAAGATGGCGCCGTGCATCCACACATTCAGATTTTTGCTTCAGAGCCGATCGCTGTGTGAGCTGCTTCTACAAGGAGGAAGAAGATACCTTCATCACTGCGAGAGTTTCTCAAGCTGTGTGGAACATCCTTTCTTTGCATTCCAGCGGAGAGATTGCCCTGCTGCGCTCAGATGAGTGCGGCGGTCCTCCCCTGGGCAATCCAGCCTAAAAGAGCACATTCCTACAGCATACATGGTCGTTGAGAGTGTCTTTTTCAAGACGCATCTCCAATCGTGTGCTTTTAGGGAGCGATAGTTTCCTTACTTCCTCATGACGGTCACAATTTCTGTCTCACAGGTCTGGGATGTAAACAATGTACATTAAGATAGCGTTTGTGGATCAGTTATGCCCGCGCTGCGTGGGCAGACCCATTATTACGCTCTGCCATAGCTTACATTTCATATCTGGGCTGCCTTGCGTTCTACCCTTTCCGTTTTCGCAGAGTCTTAGGCTAAGTTGACGGCCATGTTCCTCCGGGCAGCCTCGACAACCTGGCCGGAGGTTGGATTCCCGCCTTCCCTGGCTGTTCGCGGTCTGACGATTGATTTCCAGCGACGGACACGGCTCTTGCTGCGCCCTCCCTGGTACCTTTCCTCCCGGAGGTTCATGAAAGGGTCAAGTACATGTTGGGCTCTTTCTCGCACTCTCATCGCGGCTGGGGGTGGCCTGGAACACGCTGACACCCTCGCAAAATGCTGCCACCTGGTGGGGCTGTCCGTGTTTCCCTCCAAGCTTGTAAGCATTGCCAGCCCTGGCTGTAAAGCAGGGCTCACAGCGCTGCAGGCCATGCCACCTCTGCCCTGCACGCCATGGCCCTCCTGATACGACCGAATCCTGAGATGGGCATGGCACCGTGGCACACTTCGGGTTGGCGTCCCCCTCAGTGTTGCCACCTTCCCAGCTACTCATCAGACCCTGTGTTCCTACAGGCAGCCATGCTCTTAGGCTAGGTGTCGGGCAGCGGGACAAGTACACGCTAGTCCATAAGGACACCATAGCCGCGGTAGTGTACACCTACCCCTGAGGTCGTCTATTGCTCCCGTTGCATGTGGCAACTCGCCCGCCATCTCCTCCTCTGGAGTCTTGCGGCTCAAATTGCTACAGGCCATTCACTTTTCGGAGAGTTAAGTTGCAACCAAAAAAAAGAAAAAGTGCACTCTGTCTAAATGGCAACTCCAACCCCGGTGTCCAGCTTGTCTGGAGTCGACTCAGTGAAGCTCAGGTACTCCTGTTTGCTTCCCTGAGTCCTCCCTCGGCCGGCTCCTCCTGTCCGATCACTCGGCAGACATGCACTGGCACACAGCTGGATCTGGGGTCTACGATACGCCTTCCTGCACAGACCTGTGCTAGGTTGAAGAGGAGCAGGTTCCGCTGGTGCGTCTTCTGCCCCACCAGAACCTGGGTTGCTCCTCGCGTGAGCCCCTCCCTGGGAGATTCCCCTAAGAAGAACTTTCTTCTCAGGAATGGACACAGTTGGCACCCGCATCCCGATCCGTGGACCTGTATGCCTGGCTTCTGGTTGGAATGCGGTAGACCTCACTGGCCTTTTCCAGGCCATGGTACACATTGTCACTTAGGCAGAGGCCCCCTCTATGAGGTAGGCATACACTCTGAGGTGAGATCTTTTCGTTGTATGGTGCTCCTCTCGTTGAGGGGACCCCTTAAGATGCTCGGTCAGAGTTGTGCTTTCCTTTTTGGAGGAGAAGTTGGAGCAAAGGATGTTCCCTCCACTTTGAATGTGTTCATCGCGGCCATCACAGCATGCCAAGATGCTGTGTATGGCTGCCCCTGGGAAGCATCACCTGGCCGTCAGGTTCCAGAGCGGTGCAGGGGGATAAGTCCCCCGGGCCACACCTTGTCCCCTCTTGGGATCTCCCCATGGCCCTTTCTAGGTCTGTGGAGTGCTCCCCTGAGCCGTTGAATCAGTCGAGCTGAAATCCAGTTGCCTAGACCTCGTTCCTGATCGTGCTCACATCCATTAAGAGGATGGAAAACCTGCACGCATCTTAAGTCAACGGAACGTGCCTTGAATTTCCTCCGGCTATTCTCATGTGACCTTGAGATCCCGGTCTGGTTATGTGCCCAGGGTTCCCACCACTCCCTTCAGGGATCAGGTGGTGAAACCTGCAAGTGCTGCTGATGGAGGAAGCAGACCCGGCCTTAGTGTTGCTGTGTCCCGTTCGTGCCATGCACGTTACGTGGACCGCACACAGAACTCAGACGCTCTGTGCAGCTTGTGTTTGCTTATGGGTTAGCAGATGGGGAATGCTGTCCTCGACCAGAGGTTGGCCCATTGGGTAGTAGTGCCTCACCTCGGCTTCTGGTGCCTAGGTGAGCTGTGTCCCCTAGGAGTCGAGTCCACTCTCTAAAAGTCCTCCTAGGCATGGTGCACAGCGCCTCTCTAGCAGACATATGTAGCAGCTGCGGGCCGGCCAACACCCATCACTGCACAAGGTTTCTCCTTCGTTGAGCTCTGTCCTCCCGTGTGTTGCGGGTAACTCAGGTAATAGGCGGGAGGATGGCTCGGTGTCGGCTTGCTGCGCCATTCCTTATGGATCCGGGTGCTTTTTCCCAGTCATTCCCTTCAGTGAACTCTGGGTCCTCCATTGCCCCGCAGTCCGGATTAGAGCGGATTAGTCCGTGACTGTGCTCCAACAGGGGGTCTCCTTCGCCCCCTGAAGGTTGTGGCATATGTCTCAGCATTCTCCACGGTTATTCACAGTGTTCCCCCTAATATCTTTCAGATATTTAATTTACCCAGTCTCCACATGGCTTTAAAATTCGTCATTGTGCGCTGCCCCCCAACGGTTGCTTCAGATACCTGGCACCCCTGGTGGGCTCGTTATCTGGCTTACAGGGTGTTGGGAAGGTTACGTGTTGAGCTTCATTTGTCCTACACGCTTGCCTGTCAGCATCTGTTCCTTAACTACATAACACGGTTCAGGATTGTGGCGTTTTCCAGAGGAGACCCCAAATACGTCAGTTATGACGTAACGTCATAGAGTACAACTGAAGGGGAACGTCTCGGCTACATCTGTAACCCTCGTTCCCTGAAGGAGGGAACGGAGACGTTATGTCCTCCTGCCACAATCCTGAACTGCACTGAATGCCAGGATGCGTCTCGGCTCCTCAGCATAAACCTGAATGAGTGGATGCACGCCGCCATCTTATATACCCGTATGTACGGGGGGGTGGCTTGGCATGCAAATTCCACTAGCCAATTTTCATTGGCCTTTTCCAAATAGCTCAGAGTTGACTGGGCCCCCAAGTCAGACCCCAAATACGTCAGTTATGACGTAACGTCTCCGTTCCCTCCTTCAGGGAACTAGGGTTACAGAGACGTTATTTGTAATGCATTACCCCAACACTGATCATGAGATCATGCTTATCTATCTATCTATCTATCTATCTGTCTGAAAGACAGACAGACAAATAAAGTTGATGTAAATAAATAAGATGCTGTATCGTTCACTAGAAAACTATTTATTTATTTTTTTTTCACCTAAAATAACTATCCTGATAATTACAGTTAACATATAAAATTGTATGCAGTTCTCTAGCTGTGATGCCACTTAAATATTCATCAAATACAGAAGATGAAATCAAATTACATAAATTGGTTTGTCAAGAGTAAACACACCAAAACATACAGTAAAAGCATGCAGTAAATGTAAAAGGTTTCTGAAGTCTTCATGATTACATACACATTAACTCTTTGTTTGTCGCACTTTCAAAATCCCCATTGCAGTGGTTCGTTTTGGATGAACAATTGATTCATCTGAAGTCAATATACTACATGACTGTATGGAGAATGACTGGAATCAATGTTGCTGTCCATGTACATGTAATGTTTGATTTCATGGATGTGCCATGTCAATATGACCTCTTGACATGAATGCCCCAGATCAATGACCTCTGCCATCCGCCCACTCATCTATAACAATCCCTCCACCTCTGCTGATGGACTACAATTATAGTAATCCTTACAAGGTCACATAACCTCTGCTTTCCTCTCATACATTCGTTTCTTGAAATGGTCTCTGTAATTCAATTGGCAAATGATGAATTAATGAACCTGATCTATTTCGCCCGTAAGAGCGAGAGCATGAGGATGAGACAGATTCAAAGTGCTAATCTATTGCAGCAACTATCATTTTTTGCACACCGTGCAATTCATCATTTTTGACAGAGGTAGTCAAACCGTTGTCTTGCATAATTGTGTTATTCATTTACCTCTGCCTGTATTGATCACTCTGGTCTGTCTCAATCTCCTACCCAGGGAAACAGAATATATGCAACCGAGGGTTAAGAACGTAATGCTGGCTGTCCTTATCTTAGAGGTCATCCGAGGCTGTGGTGGTTTGACAGGTTGTTTATGCTGCTTAAACTGTGGCTTTGTGTGTATGTTGAGTGTGAGTTAATGGAGACGTAAGAGCTTGAATTTGAATCCTAGTGAGCAGCCTGGCTAGAAAGCATTTATGGCATTACAGGTGGCGGGTAACCTAATTCTGCCTTTTGAGATATTTAGTTTGGACCAAATTCAGCAGAGAGGTTTGCAGATCCCACAATGCATTAATACATGTATCTCAGTATTGACAAATAATGGTTATTTTACCAAATATGTGTGTGTTATGTATGTTTATGCCTACTAGAGTATTACAGTGTCATCTTAGCAAAAAGCTAACATCAGAATCTATTCAACTGTGTGATATGCTTTTTACTAGGTTTGTGAGCAGAGCTTGTTTTAGGCTGCAGGTACATAAAGTCAACATTAAATGCTCTTCCTTCATTCCTTCCTTCCTTCCTTCCTTCATCCATTCATTCATTCATTTATTCATTCGGATGATTTTACAAGGTGTCTTAATAATCCTTTTAATTGCAAAACAATAAAGCTCTTCTCAGGGGAATAATATTTTCAGACACTTAATTGCATGTTAATTGCAATTAAATGAAAATGCATAGATTTAATTTGCATTATACAGAGTTAGTTGAACTTGTGTGTTAGTTGTGTGTTTTCTGACCCTCTTAAGTAGGATTTAAATACATATGTATGTATGGCATCATAATTAATTATATTTTTGAAATATATTGTTAAAGTGCTGCTGAATATGCATTTATATTGAAACTTGTATGTCATGTATTAAAATATATTTGTAATTATACATTTGTAATGTTAAGATTGAAATTTTGTACATTTAGTAACTTTGAATGTAATATTGAATAACGATTAAAAAAATAGAATAAGGTACATTGCATGTGCATTAGTATGTTTGTCACCAAAATATGTGTACTACTTTGAAGCATTAAAACAATCATTTAAAATGTACTTTAAAGTAAAACTTTTGGTCACATTTTATTTTTAGGTCCAATTCATACAATTAACTAACTATTGACTACTTTTGCTCCAATGAACTCTTAATTTGCTGCTTATTAATAGTAAGGTAGTTGTTAAGTTTAGGTATGGGTTAGGACGAAATGAATTCTCTTGCAGAATAAGGCATTAATATCTGCTTTACAATTACTACTAAGCAGCCAATATGCTAATAAGCAACTATATATAGTGAGAAATGGTTCTTAAAATAAAGTGTTGCAAGCTTTTAATTTGTCATTATGGCAAAGGGTGTTTTTAAAAGTCTGTTTTGGAAGTCATGAGAGTGTCTCTCTTTAAGCAGTCTTACATTTCATTAATATTACATTATCTAAAAGGACCATTTTGAAAGATATACTTTTAAGATTGAAGTACACCACGAGTGCATATTCATGACAATTAAGCACATACAGGCCAATGAATAGAGATTTCATGTTTCCAGATATAGGGGTTAATGTTTTTTTTTTTTTTTTTCACTGGCGGTTTGTGTTGGTTGAAATACTTCTATCGACTCCCAACCCACCAGACAGAATCAGTCCATCACATTCATGATTGATTACTGTCTATCCAGTGAAACCTTCAGTTTTTACTCTTGCTTTCTGCTGCAGTCACTCACTCACTCACTCAAGTCTCCAGAGCGGCTGTCTCCTCCCTGCAGTTTCCACAGTTATCTGCGACTGTTTTGTCCAGCCAGACACAGAGCTCTTAAGCCCAGAGATAAGCGAAATATGGGTGTGCGGGTCTGGATACGAGAGCAGCTGAGGGCTCAGGAGATCTCAGCGGAGAAGAACATCACTGCTGTTGATGCTGACATTTTCACCAGGGCGCTGAGGAGCCATGCGCTAATAAAAGACTAGCCTGATCCAGAGACTCAGACACCCGCGAGATCTCTCATGTCAAACTGGGGCCGGACAACTGACAGCTGGCCCACACAAAACCCCTTCAGCCGCCTGGACATCCAGTAACCGTGCCTGCCTGATTCTGCTGCATAAACTCAAATTCCATGTGCTCAACAGCAGCAGTGTTGGGGAAGATACTTTGAAATTCAAGCTACAAACTAGTCAGAATTCAATAGTTCACAACACTGAAGCTATTTAAAGGAGTAAAATACCCCAAAAATGAATTCTGTCATTTCTTACTTACCCTCAAGTCAAACCTGTATGAGTTTCTTTCTAACTATCATTAATGTATTAGTACAGTGGTTTTCAAAACGGTCCTGGAAGTACCCCTGCCCTTTTCAGACACATTCAATTCATGTTGTGCAGTTTCTACTAATGAGCTGATGAGTTGAATCAGGTGTGTTAGATGAGGGACACATACAAAATGTGCAGGGCAGGGGTGCTTCCAGTACTGGTTTGAAAACCACTGTATTAGTAGACCGTTAGGTTAGGTTAGAGTTAGGGTTAAGATTAGTATAAATTGACATAGTTGCAAAATTACAGTTAGTAAAATGTCTTAGGGAACCATCAAAATAGTGTTAGCAGATATTAAGCAGACAGTCTACTAATACTCCAGTGACTGGTAGTTGACATGCAGTTGCACAATTACCATCAAAATAAAGTATTACCATTTATTTATTTATTTATTTATTTACAGTGCTGTTGCAGTATTTCAATTACTAAAAAAAAAAAACACTTAACATGGAACATGTTTAATGTACCCTAATTTACAAATTAATATTAAAAGACTTACTGATGATGAATACTACAGTTGAGGTCAAAAGTTTACATACACCACATAATAGTTGAATGTATAAAATCGCTTCATTCAAAAGTTTACATACGCTTGATTCTTAAAGGAGTAGTTCCCTTCCAGAACAAAAAAAATACAGATAATTTACTCACCCCCTACCATCCAAGATGTTCATATCTTTCTTTCTTCAGTTGTAAAGAAATTATGTTTTTTTGAGGAAAACATTTCAGGATTTCTCTCCATATAATGGACCTATATGGTGCCCGCAAGTTTGAACTTCTAAAATGCAGTTTAAATGCAGCTTCAAAGGGCTCTAAATGATCCCAGCCAAGGAAGAAGTGTCTTATTTACAAAACGATCGGTTGTTTTCTAAAAGAATTTACAAACTACGGCTCTTCATAAGATGCTTCAAAGGGCTCTACACGTTTCCAGCCGAGGAAGAAGTGAAACAATTGGTTATTTTCTGAAAAAAAAAAAAAAGGACAATTTATATAGCTTTTAACCTCAAATGCTCATCTTGTCTAGGTCTGTGTGAACTCTATGTATTCTTTTTTTTGACAGTTAGTGTATGTCAAAAAACTCCCATCTCATTTTTCCTCCAACTTCAAAATTGTCCTACATTGCGGTTTTACCTTTTATTATTATTATTATTATTTTTATTTTTATTTTTTTTTTGTGTAAATTTGATCTCCTATGCATGTTCCCTTTGTAAACACTGGGTTGGTACTTCTGCAGCAATGTAGGATGTTTTTAAAGTTGGAGGAAAAAATGAGATGGCAGTTTTTCGACATACCCTAACTGTCATGAACCGTAATACACAGAGTTCACGCAGAGCTAGACAAGACAAGCATTTGAGGTTAAAAAGTATATAAATTGTACTTTTTTTTTTCAGAAAATAACCAATTGTTTCACTATTTAAGACCCTTCTTCCTCGGCTGGAAACGTGTAGAGCCCTTTGAAGCATCTTCTGAAGGGCCGTACTAAATGAAAATAAATAAATAAATTAAAAAAAAAATAAATAAATAAATAAAATGCATCTTCATTATGTTCAAAAGTTTACACCCCTAGCTCTTAATGCATTTATTTATTTTTTTCTTCCCCATAATTGTTTTCTTTGGGAAACTTTTTAACATGAAACTTAATATTCACTTAATGTGCAATTTAGTGCATTGCTGTCGTATTCTGAGCTGAGTAAATATAACAGGTGAGCAACAAAGGATAGCCTTGTTTTGTTGTCCAGGTGGGCGTTAATATTCAAGTGTAACATCACATGAAAACTATTAATAACTATCAGATGCCATCATTTATTTCTGGAGTATTCATCTACCACTAAAAACCATACAGATCGATCTCAACTGAAGAGATGCATTTACCCTGAACACACTAAATGAAGCAGGCATTCCAACACTTCACATGAGAGAGGGGGGCATTTTAGGAGAGCGTGTTTGATTATTGTTTCCTCAGCTGTATAGTTTTGTGTACACTGGAATACAATGTGACATAAAAACCAGCAACATGATGTTTTGTCGGGCTACACGACTACTCATGGGATGAAGTAGCTTGTTACTGGAAAAGATACAATGTTTTAAAAGTAGCTGAGCTAAAAAAGTAAAAAGGTTAGTTAGTTAAATTCTTCTGAGAAAATGTGGAACTATGGAGTGAATTTTATCATCAAGAAAACACATATAGTTCTAATTATATAAAGGTGCAATTTTGTTATTTTTTAATGCTCTGCTCAGTATCGCAGATGTCTTAGCTTTGCAATATGGATGTGTGTGATCTGTGTAAAATGTCATTCATTTGGTATTATGGTGTGGTATTGCATCAGACAACGGCAGGATCACAGACTGTTTGGTGGTTCTTCTAAAACTCACTGGTCACTAGGCCACAAGTCCCACTGCAACAACTGCCTTTGATATTTGAAAACAGAAAAGAATTTGTACTTTCTGGTTTTCTAGTCACTAAATCCATTAACTCAGAGATGCAGATGCATTTATACCTCTGAATGTACAGCATTCATACATCTAAATAGGCTTTCAACAGGAAATCAGCCAAAAAAATAGCTTGATGTGACACAGGCATTAGCAGTCTGCAACAATAAATTTGTTTGCCCAGTGAAACTGTTCACATTACAGTAACTGTATTAACAGGCGGGTTGCTGAGATCAAGCGAGCGGTGTTTGGCTGCTCATATATCTGCCCCTATGAGGTGACTCACTAAACAGCTATATGTTAACATTTCTCAAAAGTACTTTTCATTTTTTACATGCCACATGTTTTTAATGAGATGCATGATATATGGTGTGCCTTTAAGCCTATCGTCCAGCATACTCTGAATTCTCATTAATAAATGCAGTAAATAAATAAATATTCTCCTGGAACATTTCTCAACATATAAGCAGACGGTTAGTAATACAGCCATAATAAAGATGCTTTAGGCTGCAATACAGTGTTTTTCACAGTGCCTGTTCAACAGTTCACTTCCAACGCAATCCCATAGTCTATCTGTAGCTTGAAGCATAAAGCATGGTGGAAAGTCATGGTTTCAAATCCCAGTCAGTGCATGAATTGAAAGAGTACTTTGAATGCAATGGAAGTCGCTTTATGAAATCTGTCAAATGAACCTTGGCAACCAGAGGCTGTTTTTTTAATAGTTAATAGATCTGAGAAGATATGAAGCATTGCAGACATTCTGATATTTTATAATAATTCCAGTTATCATAGTGCTAGTTTGGTTTTTCATATTCATGTGCAAATTTAATTACAAATTCTGAGTTGTGTTGCTCCACTATAACTCAAACAAAAAAGCATGGCACTAGCACGGCAAGTCGGGTTTGATTCCCTGGGAATGCATGAACTGAGAAAGTGAAAACCTTGACTGTGATTGTAATTTGATTATGCTGGGAAAGAAGAGAGAAAGTTAGTCCAAGTTATTTCCATTTTTATAATTATGAACTTACTTTGTTATAGATTTTCTCTCTCTTTCAAAAACAAAAGCATGAATTGCATTTCAATTTAACAATGACTAAGAAAACAATGCCACTACAGCTTTTCCACTCAAGCAAACTCAATAATTATCATGTAAAGGATTTTGCCATTTTATTGCACCAAAATAAATAAATAAAAACTATGGAAATGCAAAAATATACTATGTATATATACTTTATTTTTGTCATTACACCAGACAGAAGGACCCATATAGCCGTGTCATAATGAACAAATGAGCATAGCTTGAACTGTTTTATGGACATCTGTAGAAACAATGTAATTGAGCATGTAAGTGATGAATTGGAACCTTTTTCCTGCATTAATACTTTACTTTCTTAATTATGCATGTGAACATTGTGCTGCTCATTTATATTTTTTGCCATTCCTGTCTTCCCTTCATCCTGATTGGAATAATAGAATTTGAAAAATTACAGAAATGAAAGTGCATTTCACAGTCTACTGAAGCAAGACAAGCCATTTGAAATTAATCAAAACATAATACAGTTTACAATGTGGTAAAGCGGCGCTGCCGGTTGAAATGAGGCGGACTGTTTCACGCCGCGCCACGTCTCATGCTTGTGTCTCTATCTGCGAATCCTGATCCATTCCACTTTAAAGGTGAATGTAATTCTGGGATGTTGGTAAGTGGAAGTTTCCTTATGTCACGGTTTATAGTTCTGTCTGGGCTGAGAGAGCGGCTCGTTTGGAGCGTTTCAGAAAAGGACAAATTTCTGTCTAGTATTGAGTCATTGAGCTGAAGTGGATCTTTAAAAGTTGATCGTGTCCCAGAGGTTCTCTTCACACTCTACAAAATCTCGATGACTTCTAAAACTTCTGAGTGTGCCACAAAGCTGTAAGCTTTATTAGGGGATGATACTAGGGGAGCACGGGGCACAAACTAGCGCATGGTTAGTTGTAACACTCGTGGTTTAAATATTTCCACACATGCTAGCATAACCAAATTTACTAGTTGCCACAGCAACACTATACAGAGAAAAAAGTGTGCTAAAATTCAAAAGCCTTTCGTAGATATTGCTGAATATTTATTTTACCATAGTAAAAGTAAATTTCTGGCTGAAGTAAATGAATGCTTGGCAAGCCAGCAGAAGACACTAGACTAGGTTTTATTCCAGTCATGCTGATGGGGAACGTTACTGCGTTACAATCTGCCCCGCTAATAATAATCGATGTTCAATGTTCAGAAATTATTATTTCAAGAAATGTAAAACATTTTGGCTCGTTTATGTATCTTGTGTTCTATGAGAGCTGTGTTTGGAGGGAGGGGAGTGTTTTTTTTTTTATGTGTTTCATCTATTTGCGCACATTATTTTGAACTATACTGTATAGCTGTGTTTTGCGATCAGGGCCGTCCCGTGCATGGTTGCGATGTGTTCATTGTGAACCTCAAAAATTAGATTTTTTTTCTTTAAGAATGCCATTACTTTATTTGAAAAAGTTAATCATTTTATTTTATTGACAAAATATTTTAGTTTGCTGTGTACATTTTTTTTTTCATTCGATCAGATAACATTTTAAGCTGTCATCTTACGTCACTTCCTTTCTTTTGAGGTAAATAACGAAAAACATATACACTGTAATTATGAAACAAAGTGACATATTTGTACTAGACAAGTGTGAAATTAACGTGGATAAAAATTATACTCTGAACCCCACGTAGATTTACACAAACTGAGAAATTCAAAAAGTGTTAGGTTGTGCCCCACGTTCCCCTACATGTATATGTTAGTGAGTGAATTTCACAAGCCCTGCCCATGTCACAACAGAAGTTTACTTGAAAAATATACCTCTACCTACATTTTTGCAAAAACATAAACTGTACATACACTCCCTTACCGAAAAGTCATTGTCTGGATTTATTCAAGCTAATACTTTAGATCAGGGATTCTCAAATCTCAAATTCTCAAACAATGCGCTGCACAGTTTAGCTCCAACCCTGATCAAACTCACCTACCTGTGACTTTCTAATGATCCTGAAGACACTGATTAGCATGTTCAGGTGTGTTTGATTAGGGTTAGAGCTAGACTCTGCAGGAAAGTGGATATCGTGGGCCAGATTTGAGTATCCCTGTTTTAGATTTTAGGATTTAATCATTATTTCGATGATTAATGTATTTCTGCCATGTTATACGTTCGGAAATAATTATTTTCAAGTTGCACACTCTAATATTTCATTAGACATTTATCATTTATCTTAGCTTGTGCTTTAATTGCGGCATTGTTTAGACAATGTTATGCAACCTCACAACATTTATTTCAACCAAGAGTTGCAATAATTTCTGGTTGAGATCTTGTATTGATAATGGGTGAGTTGAACCGCTTTGTAAAGTCGACTCCAGCAGATCCTAAAGACTTTCAATATGGTTACATTCATAATGTGGCCAGTTCATACATAAAAAGGATTCCTCATACTCACTGATTTGCTATTTCAAAATTTGACTCCAAAGAATCTTGACAATGTTCCAATCCTGGATTATGTGCATTGGTATGTCTTTCAAAAAAAAAATAAATAAATAAATAAATAAATAAATAAAAATGAAATGTTAGGGTTAAAATAATTGTTGCCAAACATATAACATGCCAGAAATCACTGCAATAAAGATCCAATCCTGGACTCTTCAGTATTTGCTTATTTAAATCCAAATGGGAACTTAAACTAATACATTGTGACAACTGGATCACATAACCAACTCAATATGTGTGATTTTTGACGTAAAATTGCTTGTTAGCACACAAGTCACAATAAAAGAGCTCAAAGATTTGTAGAAGCAAGTTAAAATGGCGTGGCTGCTTCAGCAAATTCTTTAGCAAAATCTCACAATTGCTTGTTAACCCAATTGTATACTATTGGCTATGATGTACATGCTATGTTGTTTTCAATATCGCAATGGAGCATTGACCTTTTAATACTCACAGGATATTTCATTTCCGAACTGCCGCAATATATACCACAGCACACTTAATAGGTTTCCAGATTGCCAATATTTAAATAAGCTCAAACACTTTACCATTTTCTGATGTAGTAAACTTGCTCAGTAGTGCACCTGGTACAGATTGTGCTTGTGAGGTGTTTCACAGGAATCATTTCTGAGTGCTTCATGAGTCATGATAAATGAGTTTAAAGACTTGTAGAAGCAAGATAAAATGGCATGCCATTTAGGTGCTAAGCGCTACATCATTGGCAAATATATTAGAGCATTAACCTTTTAGTGCCACTCACTGGACACTTCATGTCCAAACTGACACAACAACCAACACAACACTTTCTTTATCATATTGATGATGCTATTTTATACAAACTTACTTTTCCCTTCACATTTTTCCCAGGAACACCCAGGGCAAAGTGACTGTAAGGCAAGCCTCTCATGGCGTACTTCTCTAATCTATGGATATTATGCTTTGTGCTGATTAAAAACAGGTGTCATGAATTACAAAATCTGGGACCCCAAACGAACACTGTGCATTTATTTTTTTCTAAACCTAACTGAAAGAAATCTTTAAGTACAGAAACAGTAAATCAGAGTGCTCACATTGATTGCAAAATGATTTGCTTCCATAACACCGTCATCACTCTGTCCCAGCGCTGCTCAGAAGCTCTCGACATCCAAGTGAAAAGAGCCTCCTATTTCCTCGCCCCCATCAATCTCATTTTAAGACCCAGCACTCTATAAATACTGCGAGTGCTGCGGTCTATTGAGTCGCTGTTCGTTCAGAGCTGCGGGCGGCCGATGACAGCCAGAGAATGCCGAGGGCACTAAACCCCTCTGCCCTCGGCTTGCACCCCCAGCTAAGAATAAGAATGATGTCCCCGTTCCCCTGGCCAAACTTGGAATCCAGAGCGGGAGATTAGTGGAGTCTGCGTGCTATTCCAGACATCTCTCATCCGCTCCCTGGAAGAGAGAACTCTCTCCGCTCCGTTCTGCTCGGCTGGTCTATTTCTGCAGCTTGACTGGTTTGCGATCGTGGCCGTGAATCCGCCGTACCTGTTTATCCCGCAGCGGCTTACATGGGGGTTTGCGCACAGCTTATAGGAGCTTTTTTGTCCTGCAGGCTGGATTGGGTATGTTTACTCTGGGCTGTTAATCCATGCAACACTAGTACCCGGTGTTTCTTCGGGACGACCTCATACTGGGCAGCTTGGAGACTCCAAACCAGATGATGACCTCACCTCGGATCGGCTTTGTTTTGACTCTGGGCCAGACTGCCAGTCTAGCCCTTGCCAAATATCCTAGCTGTACAAAATAGGGTCTTACAAAAAGACACTTAATTGCATGTTAACTGAACATTTATTATAGTGTAATTTTGTATCATATGTAATTAGATGACCCACTTAATTAGGACTAGTACATCTTTATATGTAATGTCATAATTACCTCTCGTCTTTGAAATATGGTTAAAGTACTAATGAATATACCGACAAGCATTTATTGCAAACTATAATGTCATTTCTATTGAATCTGGTATATCATATATTTAAATATACAGTATTTGTAATGATGGATTAATTAAAAAAGTATATTATAAGTGCAGATTTAATACAGTTAAGCAGACTTACTTTTCACAAGGAAAATTATGCAGTAGCAGGGCTACAAAAAAAAAAAAAAAGAAAGAAACCGTTACTATGATGAATGAAATATAAGTTCAACAAATGTCAAAATTGTTATTGATGAAATTGAGTCATATATGTGTAAGGCGTCAGCTGCAATAAAATATTTCAGTTTATTATTTTTTTCCCCCTTGCTTTCTACCCAAGTAGCCCGACAAGTAGCTCTTTCAATATTCAGCGTTAGCCAGCATTTCTCCCATATATCGATTCTTGTGTGATCTATACTAAAACTCAAACCAGTATGCATTTGAGACAGTCATGAGAGCTGCTGTTGTTTCAGACAGAACCAAGTGAAGCTAAATCAAATCTCATTAGGGCCTAGTACTGCTAATTGCTTTTTCATCTTTAATTGTTATTTCCCAAAGTAAGCATTTTCTAATAAACTAAGCTACATGAAATAGGAGCCTGGTGTATTCTTGCTACATGAAATCGGAACCTGGTTTATTCAATCTATGCACCTCCCACGTGATGTATTTTATAGATGCGCCATTGCTAAACGCCATAATGCAGCATGATAGCGTTAGCAGCATAATTGGTATTAATCATAAACACATTTATATTTTATTTTCTTTGTCGAATTCATTCTCTCTATATAGTTTGTGCGCAAATGGGTGTCTCATACAGGATAAAAATAGCTTTAATAGCCTGAATAGAATGTAGTCGTGACATACTGTTGGCATTAGCAGCAAACATGAATGCAATTCAAGAGTGTCTGTTTTCTTAATCCATTCCCCAGGCTGTAGTAAATCTGCATGCCTGTTATCCATGCCAATCACTCGCTTAACTAAAGCTTTCTGCAAATGCCAAAACAGACACCAGTTACTCAATGACATCATCCTCTAGAAAGTGACATCATTTTTTGGAGGGAAACAGCAGCACAAGCATCAGTTAGGATGATTTTTGTGATTTTAGTTGGTTTGTGTTGCTTTAAAACTCTACATACTGCTTGATCAAAATGCACAAGTCAGTTTGACAGTAACATTTTGTAAAAGTGCTTAGAAAATATGAAAAAATAACTTGACATTCTCATGTAAGTGAACTCTCAGTCCCTCACTGAGCAATGACTAACTTTAGCTCTGTATCTCCATCATTTTCTTGCTACTGTGTAAATTATTCTCATAATTAAAGTTATTTATAAAAGCATATAATGAAAAGTTGTATATGCAATACACAGTGCCTGACTTTGACCAGACTATTTTTATAGAAATAGTTTTATTGTTAGAGAATCATATTAATTGTATTTACATTCTGGCAAGGTTATCACCATTGTCTAAAACTAAAACTGAATGAATGAATAAATATTTAAAATAAAATAACCATGAACTGGAGGGCAAAAAAAAACAAAAAAACAAAAAAAAAAAAAACAGGTAATTTATTTCTTTATTTTAACATTTCTCATTTTTCGTCTCATTTATAGTTTAAGCGGAAGTACTAAAGTTTCTAAAACTAAACACATTAAAGTTAAAAACTAAAACTTAAAAAAAAATAAAATAAAATAAAAAAAAAATAACAATAATAATAATAATAATAATCAAAAATGATGTAGGATTTACTTTGAAGCAATGATTCAGTTGAAATATAAAGGCAGCAGCTAGTTGCACTACCCTAAGCAAAAGAAGTATACTTCAAGTTTATTTTTTAAGTATGCTTTTTAAGTATATTTTAAATATATTTTAAATATGTAGCAAGTAGTAGTGTACTTGTAAGTGTACTATTTCAATATTCCTTGGGACTAAAATAGCCCACTTTCTAGTATATAAAAGTATACTTTTAAGTATGATTTAAGTATGGCAAAATAATCTGCCAATGGGGTAAGCAAGGTAATTATTATTTATACTTATTTTAAACAGAAAACAAGATCATTGTCAAGATTTTTTTTTTTTTTCTAGTGTTGTAAACAAAAACATTTTATTCTAGCTTCATGCATTCTTTTTTATAAACACTTGAATGTGGGTAAGTTTCATAAATGAATGAATGAATGAATGAATGCATAAATAAATACAATTTTGAACAAAAAGCTGAACAAAAAAAAGACTATGAAGTGGATTCAGAATGATAATCAAAACGTAGATGAGTCGATCAACACCTCAAAGCTTTACAGGCATTATTACCTCTTCATGGGTCGACATTTTATTCCATAACGTTATACAGTTTTTATGCTTTTTTATGTCTGCTGATCATATTAGATTGCATGTGGAAGCATCCCTTGTTTCGGTTTCTTCTTCACTTGTGTTTTGGTCATTCTGTACAGATGTGTAATAACGCCCCCTACCGTATAACAATGAAAACATGAGTTCTCACTGCAAAGGTACTGCTCAATTATATTTAAACTTTTTCTAAGTACAAGGCAAGTATACTTAAATCCCATTTAATTGTATTTTTGAAAAGTACATAAAGCAATTATATTACAAATGACAATAATGACACACCTTAATATCTTATTTGTAGTGGATAGGTTATTGGAGGCGGAATGGTTATTGGTACTAATAATTAAACATTGAATAAGGGATTGAGGGAAAAAATAATAATAAAAAAGTAATAATAATATAAAGTAGAGATAGATCAGACAAAGGTAGTTTATATTTTTCCTTTAAATAATTAAATAAGTAATAGTAATGATATTATTAATATACTTATCACAGAAGCAGACGGACAACCAGGTAAGTAAATGTTAACATAGTTTATTGAATTCGACAGATGAAATATGAAGACGGAGGAGACTTGACAGGTGAGTGAGCTGATGAAGATATGATCTGAATGGATTGGATACAGCGTTGATGATGAACGATCTTTTCCTTTGCAGATGATCCTGGTTGGAGTAGGCAGCTGAGCACACACACACACCGCTGACTGGACTGGGAGACAAGGATGACAGAACTAAAACACAAGAGGTACAGGTAAGTAACAGCAGGTAAGTATTTGGCAGTGAACTCGTAGAGAGGAGCACAATGTGTCCGTATTGTAAGGACGAGCCCGGACAATGACTGTGGTGTGGTGTGTGCATATAAAGGGTGCTGGTAATGAGATGCAGGTGAGACATGATTAGTACTCCGGTGATTGTGATCGCTGGGTGTGACTGAGCTTAGAGCCTGGCCAATCCGTGACAATACTATTGGAATCCAATTTGTACAGAAACTTTATAAATATAACTTATTTAGCACTTGTTACATTAAACATGCTAAGTTCTGTCATTACACATGTATATAAAGTTCAACCGCTATTTAGTTATTCAGATTTATTATATTTATTAACTTATTCATTTACTCCTTACATTATTGATTTATTAATTCATTCCTTTGATACTGTTGTCGATTACCCTGTCATCCTCTGTAAAAACAAACATTATTTACATATTTTACTTACATTATCCCAAATGTTTTAAAGAATGTTTAAAAAAACGGTAATCTAATGGCAGCTGTGGTTGCCAGCATCCTACTGTAAAAATACAGTGTGCTACTGTTTTTGAAATTAACAGCTAAATGCCGTTTTGTCATCTACAGTAGACAAATGTAATTTAGCACCATATATCTGTTAAATTACATACTACTCATAACTCCATGATCTCATTTTTCAATGCATATTATACCTTGCATTTTCTATTTGACTATTACAAAAGAGAACAAAGTCAAGTTATGTTTTGTTATTTTATTCTGATACAACACTAGATAAACTTTTACAATATTGCCTAAAACTGTCTTTATTTGTTCATAAAATACAAATGTACTTTCAAATCAGGCTTCAGTGAACACCAGCTAATGTTAAAAAAAGGTTTATAAGAGATATCTGATGAAATGACTGGTGTTTTTAATTAATTATACCTATATGTTCCTTTTGGAGCTCAAAGGTTTGGTTCCCATTTGTCTTCTATTGTATGGGCAAACATTTCTCTATGACAATATCGTAATTTGTCCTCTAAGAGAAAGTCCTATTGGTTTGAGACAGCATAATGTTGAGTTAAGGATGAGATACTTCTGGACTGATGTTCTTCTTCATCATCTTGGGTCTTCTTCTGCAGTTTTTCCAGTTATTTTAGACACCTCTTTTCTCCATGCAGCTTTGATCCTCTTCTGTGGATTTATTCCAATAAAGTATCTGAAAAATAAGAGGAGAAAAGCTTCAGAACATATTCTTGTGTATAATTTGATTTGATCAAATTAACCAAAAACTAGTCGATAATTAACTGAAGTCTCAGAATGCACTGCATAAGTCATGCATGCTGCATTTATAATAAATGGATTCTAGTATGAGGCATATTAAGGTGGATCTTTTCCTGATAATAGAAACTAGTGTCAGTATGGAGTGTGGGCTTTGTTTTAGTGAAACAAAATGCAGACATGTACTTACCAAGAAGGATCAAGCTAGGAGTCACAGGCAGGTTACCCATTTTCTCAAGGTCAGAAGTAGTGGCAGACATCTATTAGTAAATAATACAATTTGAAATGGCTCACAGTATCTGCAAATGACCATAAATAAAGAAAGAAAGAAAGAAAGAAAAACTTAATGTGCTGCTTGTTGCAATATTATACTGAGGCAATAAAACTATTATACTCAGAGTATAATTCAAAAATGATAATTTTCTTATTTACTTACCCATATGCTTATTTAAACTCTGATGATGCTATAGATGGTATTTAATGGAGATGAGATGCCTGTTTGTCCCTACAATGCAAAAGAAAATGGGGACCAAACTTTAATACCAACAGACATACAGTAAATGGAGGATAATGGTAATTAATCGCATGGTTTAGCCAGTTTTCTGAAGTGATTCAATTTGTCTGGGTGAAAACAATTTTGCAATTCCAGTTTCTAATTTGTGGTTCTTTGGGCTGATATTTTGATTTCAGACAAAATTACTGGTAATTAATCATACCTTTATGTTCCTTTTGGAGCTCGAAGGTTTGGTTCCCACTGGTATTCCAATGTATGTGCAAAACAGACATCAGTTCTCCACGACAATATCTTCATTTGTCCTCCAAGAGAAAGTCCTATGAGTTTGAGACAGCATAAGGTTGAGTAAATAATGAGATAACCATTTTGAGGTGAATTATTTCTTGAACAAACAATAGGCAAACTTACATTTTCTTAAAGAATGAGTCATTTGCTTCTTTACAAAGTCAGCCTTTAAACTACAAGGATAAGGAAAACATAATGTAAAGAACAGATAGCTTCTCTAGTTAAATAAATAAAATAAAATAAAATAAAAACCATCATATTCTTTCTGTCCATCTGCTGCTATTTTTGCAATCACTAACAGCCCTTTTAATACGTTCACAATAATCATGCAAGAATTATGAATTTTGTTCATACACATGTATCTTTTGCTTAGATGAAGTTTGGGACATGTTTCAGTTACATAAATTGTGTGATGGTAATAAATAACAAATCAAATGCAGTCGGAGTATATGCTAACAAGCTAACAATGCTATCATATCTTACTCAGTTACTGTTCCATGATTAAAACATGCTAACCTTACATCAAATTATGCTTTGCTGGCTCTTTCTAGTGTTAATATTTAGAAGTGTACTCCGTAAGATAAAACCAAAAGTGTGGTTGCAAATAACAAATAACAGCAGCAGATAATAGGTTTGAACCTTACACTAAAATTGTAACCACAAAAAAAAAAAAAAAAACATCATTCCACAGTCATTTTTTTACTCAGATAAAGTTTAAGAAGTGCGGATTAGAGGAAAAAAAAAAGTTTCTCACCAGTTGTGTGTTATATGATGCCAGTCTGTACAAAGGGCTGAGACTCCTGTGGTAACTTGCTGATTAAAACACGGTCACAAATCCAATTTAAATCCCAAAAGCTTAATTGGATGTTTAAATGTTAATTTTTAAAAGTAATAAGTACTTTAGAAATAAAACAAAATGACCTCATGCAGATAAATCAAAATGTCTTACTATATGCACATGTACAAGGGAAAATATGGTATTATGCTATTAAACAGCAGTGTCATACTGTTGCTGGTCAACATATCCCACAATGCATCGCAAAATACAGTAACTTGCAGTTATTATATGAAAACATTATGTTACTGGTAAATTTCCTACAGGATTTTTTTTAGAGTGGTCTAATTCAAAATAATAACAAAAATATAACTGTTAAAGGTGAAAAGACCCGGTGTGACCGAAAAGTCCACCCTAAACACTGTTTAGTTGGCTGAGATGCAGAATGCTTGAACCAGATGGATTGCTATCTATAATTGCTGCAAAGGATGTGCAAAGTCCGCTTCATCACAATGAAGATTCATCTCTGAAATACACCTTTACTAACTGTGTATAGGCTGCTGATTTGCTGAAAGCATAAATATTACAGAAAGTTCTTATAAATGGCTTGGATACAAGAATATGAAATGACAGCGGCTGTTAAATGAACACCAGTTATTTCTTGCTGTATCAAAAAGTATTTGCACATGATGACAAGTTCTGGAGTTTGTAGCTCATGCAGCACTGAAGGTTGACGTACAATGACAGACCTACTGCGGCACGACAGCTGCACGCTGCAAATGAATTCCCGCACTCATCCCCCATTAAGGCCCAGATTTTTATTGTAGTAAACATCATGTATGGGTTGAGCAGCTGGACGTGATACATCACACAGAACGAGGGCATTATTAAAAGTCGAGGGATGTTGATGAAAGACACGTTCCCTGCTGGATGTTTGCCTTCCCTCTGGAGATCAGGGGAAAGACTGCGGCACACGCCGCTCTCGCTGCAGGTTCCCAAACTCTGCCTGGAGCAGCTCAGGATGACATGTTGAGCTCCGCTTTTCACTCTGTCAGAACTTCCTCTGTCAGTTTTATCACAATAGTTTGAAATACCATAAAACAATTATCTTTTTTTAGCCATGTTTTTTTTTTTTTTTAGAAATTAAAAGATGAATTACAGAAAAAAAACAGAAAAGACAAAGAGATACTGTCAGTCTATTTATTGACACAATGCCTAGGAAACTTGAGGACCAAATAAGGTGTGTCTTAAAGTCATTTCAGCATATGTAATGTATAGCCTTATTTGTTAGTTTTCTAATAAATAAATAACACAGTTGTTACATTCCTGTTTCCCTGTCTTTTGTTTAAGGACCTTTTTAGGAGGCAGTGACCGCTGCAAAATTCCTTGTCTGCACTGAGATGACCACAGAGGGCGTCCCTGAACTTTCTGAACCCATTGTCTATTTTAATACAGCCATGGAGGACATCCTAGTACTCTCTGCCTGTCCTATTACAGTCACAGAGGCCCTATCTAACTTTTCAGTGCTTTGTGTTACAGTTTGCCTGACCCACGATGGTGGTCCTCTGCTTGGTCTAAGCTGCCTTAGTGGTCTCCAGCTCTGCCTTCTTCACTTCTTCTGGTGTGCCCAGATGGTCTTCAACTCCATCTGTTTCACCATGGGGGTCTTCAGTCCCCTCTACTGTTCTGTGGTGGTCTCCTGCTCTGCTGAGAAGGTCTTCAGTCCCATCAGCTCCAGTGGTCTCCAGCTCCTCCCTGGCTCCCTGTTCCACCCTTGTCTCTTCCTCCTTCCCTCCCCCTTATCTGTCTCTGATCCACCTCCCACTTGGACTTTTGGTTTTGCTGTTTTTGTTTTGTGGAGCATCTAGAATTCGCTCCTTAAGCGGGGCTCTGTTACATTCCTGTCTTGTTGTGTTGTAGGGATTGTAGTGTTTTTCTGTTCCTATTGTTTTTGTGCTCTTCTCATCTTCACCTTTCCCTTGTTACATTTACATTAAATGTAGTCATTTAGCAGACACTTTTATCAAAAATGACTTAAAAGAGGACAATAGAAGCAATCAAACCAGCAAAAGAGCAGTAACTCTATTTTGTCTTTGTTTTATTTATTATTTGTTAGCCTTGGTTTTCTTCTTTATATAAACCCCAGTCTATTCTCATGTTCTTTGTCTGGTGTTGTCCTTGCATGGATGTCTTGTGTGTGTCATTTTTTTGTTTGCCTACCTTGCCTATCTCTGAATTAATCAGTCTAGCCTGAATTTACTTTTACTATGTTTGTTTAAATACATTTTTTGCTGGATCTGGATCCTGCTCTCTTTTTTTTTTTTTTAATTACAAGGAGAGATATTTAATGACACAGTACTTAGGAAACTTAATGTCCAAATAAGACGTCTCACATATATTACATTTTTGTTTGTTTGTTTGTTTGTCTTTTGGTAAAATTAAAAGTGAATATATTGCCCAGCCCTACTCTATCTTCTCCATGTTTGTAGTTCTGTACAGTTTATCTTCTCCTTCACCTATGCATTGAAATAATGTGTTAAACGCTTTTTAGTTTTCCAAAACAGAGTGAAAGAATACATTACACTTTTGGGCTGCATTGTAATCTGCTTAGGCTGTTGAACAGAAATAGCTGCTGTGCCCAGAATGGGAAGTCTGCGGATTATGCAAAAACAGCAAATTGCTGCACAGACACCTTTGCTGCAGAGAGCCATGTGGCACCGCGTGAGGCTTCCTGACGATAAGAAAACAAAGCGGCGCTGCAAAATGCTGTTTGGAGGTGTTGTCTGTTTCCACATCCGGTCTGATTTAATTTATCCAGAGCCTGATGTTCCTTACAGATGCAACAGAAGTAACGTACAGCAATAAATCAGTGAACGGCACTGAGCATATGGACCCAGTGCTATATTAGAGACATAAAGTCAGAAGAAAAATTATAGGAAGAATTCAATAATGTTTTCATGCATTTGTTTTCATAACTTAAAAACGGCTGGGTCAGATCTGACCCAGTGAAATGTGAGCTTTTAAAACAGTTATAACTTAATATTTTTCAACTAAAATCATTTTGTATGTGTTCAACAAAACTACTACTAAAAACGCTGTATTATTCATGCCAGGCCAGTAGCTGGCAATCCCACATTGTAATATGGATGACATCACTGTTTTCACAGATATTCATTTTTCTTTCTTTCTTTCTTTCTTTCTTTCTTTCTTTCTTTCCTTTTAAAGAGTGTTATGTAAACACCCTCTTAGACTATTTGTGACCCTGGACCACAAAACCAGTGGGTCATTTTCTTTTAAACTGAAGTTCTTAGCAATGCATATTACTAATCAAAAATTAAGTTCTGATATATTTAAGGTAGGAAATCTACAATGTATATTCATGGAACATGATCTTTATTTAATATCCTAATGTCCTTTTTTGACATTAAAGATAATTTTGACCCATACATGTATTTTTGGCTATTGCTACAAATATGCCCATGCTACTTAAGACTGGTTTTGTGGTCCAGGGTCACATTTGGTCTTTGAACTTTTGCTCTACACCGCTTTGAGCCGTAGTTCATCAGATACAGTTCAGTAAACATATGTTGTCTGTTTATAGAGTCTGTGTGTGCACACTCAAATTTACCATCAAAATTCAGTTCTAAAAAAGTCCATATGTAACTATATAAATTGGGTACCACTTCCGGGTCAAAAGTGAGCTGAATGCAATAGAAGGGTTACAAAACAAATTGAATCCTGGCTATTTTCTAAAAAAAAAAAAAAAAAAAAAATAAATAAACACTCCTTTTTCTCTTGACATAAATATGCCACTTCTATGGTGACACATTTTTATTGTTGTTGTTTTTGGTTTGTTAAACAGAGGAAAGACAAACTTACAGGTTTGGAATGGCATCATGAGGGTGAATAAATCATAACCAAATTTTAATTTTAGCAAAATGCATCAGCAAAACTGTTCTTTTATAGTTTATATAAATTCTGAGAAAGACTGCTGTGCACAGATTTAATTTTAAAGATTTAAACATAGCAGAGGGCTCCACACTGACTCATGGCACACTGTGAATCATTGTGATGGGGTAATAGTGTGTGTGTAGTGTGTGTAATCCTACATCAACAGTATCTGAGCTTGAGATAGAATAAGTGAATCTCAGACCAAGTGTTACAGATGTGAAATGAGAAATCTCACTGTTGAGGTGACTCTCAGGAGATGGAAAATCCAGTGTTGGCTGAACAGACTCTAGTTTTAAATTACAATTAAGGTCATAAAAAAAGTTCGGATCGGGTTTTCTGCATGTTCGCATCTGTAGCAAGCATTTTGAGAGGTGTTTTGACAGTTGAGAGACACTGTACAAGTGAACACCAAAATCCAGAATTGTGTCTGATAAGTTCGCAGCACGAGGCACTGTAAGGTCCTTGTACACTGAGTTCACAGAAACTAGTGGTCTTCTTTATAATATGTGACTCTCCATTCCAGGAATGTGATTGGCCGCTTGTGTCCATGGTGGCCATGGTGTTGCCCACCTTAGTGTGGAACTTATTTGCATATAGTAGCGTACAAAGTTAAACAGTGTCTTTAACATTTTACCCATGCAATATTTTTATTACAATTGTGTCTTCCTTGTGTCAATGATCCAAGGCTCTACTAGCTAGCAAAACCACCAAACTTTCAGATAAATCAGTTGACCAACCCCTTCCAGAGTGTAATTCTCAAATTATTGAACCTATTGCCAAATTAACAGTCCTTGACTGATACACTGAACCAAGCAAGGTGGGAACTGGTCATCTGATATACTCACATCCACACCTTGAGTGACGTGTGACCCAAAAATCACAGCGTCATTGGTGACGTGAGTCCCCTTTACTACAGAATGACGAATACGAAAAAACGCATACGGAAATGTGTGTGTGCAATAAGTGTGCAATGACCTTAAGTATGATGTTGGGCCTCTTTTTGTGGCCCATAAAGCATAATTTCATCTTGGGAATGACAAATACAAGTCATGCACAGTAGCCATGTAGGGATTTAGAGTCATTCCTCTTGCAAAACAGTCTTGCTGTGTGTATTTGTGCATTACCACACTGTACCTTGAGGGTACAGTGTTTGAACCATTGAGTGCACATAGTCAACCTTCACACTCTGCTCTTACTGGTGGAATTTGCAATCAGTGAATACTGGCCACTAGTCCGTGCAAATATAGCCATGAAACCTCTGATACAATTTTGGCCAGTGTTTCAGTTTTATTGTCCAACCCCTGTACATGTACACATTCACCAGCCACTGTACACCTGTTCAACTGTTTGTTAACAAAAATATCTAATCACCCAACCACATGGCAGCAACTTAATGCATGTAAGCATGTAGCCATGGGCTGCATCCGGAAGCTGAAAAATGCTGCCTTCAGATGATGCATTCAAGGGTAGGAAGTCATCAAGACATGTCTAAATCCAATGTCAGCTTCACTTCCTGTCTCCTGAGATGCCTTCATCTGATAGATTTTTGAGCATAGATGTTTCCTTCACTCGCTTTAATATCCCACAATATTATGTGTTCCATTACGTGATGGTTGCGCTAGAAAAATAAACATGGCATCAGAAAGTTGCATTTGATGATCAGTTTGTGTGAAAAATGTATGTTTCTGACCAACTCTGTTCACTTTTGATGTTGAAGCTTGTTCAGTTTTGTTGTAGATCATTAAACCATTACTCTGCCTCAGAAACCTGCCCAAAATCAGTTTCATGAGGTGTCTTCATGTGCAAACGCTGCCTCCAAAGTCATTGCCTGATAAGGCAGTGAGGCAACAAATCAGTAGCATAAGCTTTTGGATGCAGCCATGGTCAAGATGATCCGATGAAGTTCAAACCGAGCATCAGAATGGGGAAGAGAAAGGTGATTTACGTGATTTTGAACATGGCATTGAAGATGCTGGGGGAGGTCTAAGTATTTTAGAATCTACTGGTATTTTCATGCACAACCATATCTAGGGTGTATAGAGAATGGTCAGAAAAAAAGTCAGAAAATGTCTGGTGAGCAGCAGTTCTGTGGGTAAAAATGCCATGTTGATGCCAGAGGTCAGAGGAGAACGGGCAGACTGGTTTGAGCTGACAGAAAGGCAACAGGTTTTCAGAACAACATCTCTGAATGTACGACACATCAAACCTTGAAGCAGATGAGCTACAGCAGCAGAGAACCAGACTGAGGGCCACTCCTTTCAGCTAGAAACAAAAAACTGAGGCTACAATGATATGGTCAGAATTTTGCAAAAACAACATGAAAGCATGACTCCAATATAAAGCAATATTTAAATTATTATTATTATTATTATTATTATATGAATTTTCATATTTTTTAACTCTAAAATCAGCAAGGTTTTATTTTGGCGGGTTGTTTGCAAGTATACTTTATTAGGAGTCCACTGAAGTCACTGACAGTTTCAGTGTTCTTAGCTCACTTTCTTTAAATTATTTATTCTCAGTTTTAATAACTATTTTGTTTTTCATGCTACTGCAATTACATACATTACGCCTTGATGTTCTAATCCATAAAAAGCATTAATCTAATAAAAAAAAAAAAAAATCCCTTAAATCAATTACAGGAAGTAGATATTGCCCCTTAATGGAAAAATAAATTATGTCCCTGGTAAGGACATAGTGTAATGCTTTACTTTACAGATGCTTTATCATTTTTCATCTGAACTCAGGACTCCAGACTTAAGATTCATCTTGACAACGAGATGGAGAGCTGTCCTTGAACAGGCCGGGAGGCAGTGAGCACCTATCGTCGACTGGCCAGATTGCAGAACCCTATGAGGCCGCACATGTATGCAACACACACACACTAACACAAAACAATGCCCTCTAGAAAGGTCACCAACTGTAGAGCAGAGGAGGCATTCTCTCAGAAAAAACATCAAATTATAGAGCAGCAATGTCCAGTCATCTAAGAATGACGCAAGTTTTGAGATGATGCTGCCATTATTATAATGCGGTGTCATGTTTTCCAATAAATGTAAAATCCGCTCATTCCTCCAGCAGAAGAATTTGTCTACTCAGCTAAATGGTGCACATCTCATTTCCTAAAACAGTCTTCCTGACTGTTATGTGCAGGTCTGGTCACCCTGCTATTTTATTGAGCATATAGTACATGCACTCATATGATGTTTTTTTTTTTTTATTTTGTCCACTTTCTTCCTGTAGGCAACAGTTTCCAGCCTGTTGTTCTCTTAGTATTTTACATTGTTGTTTTATGTTGTAGAATATATTGGTAGAAAGTATATTTATATAAATACATTTTAGAAACAAAGTATTTTCATTTCTTTGGTGTTTTTGTAATGATCTCATATTTTTTGTTCTATAATTTCAGAGAGTTGCCTTCTTAAATGTAGTTAGCAGACTTATTTTCCCTGTAAATTGCATAAAACTGATAATAAATACCATTCACTTAAGCATATTGTAGCAGTCATTTATATTTCAACCACAAAAATGAAATATATTACTTTTAATTTAATACAGTTATTGCTATTATTGGTTACACTGCATGATGAGTGGTCACTCCAAATGACACAAAGACCTTATATAATTAAAAATCTATTTAAAGTGCTAGTGAGTGCAGCACATGGCATTAACTGCAGGTATTTCTTTGGAACCAGTTATTTCTGAACTTTGCCCAATCTCAGCTGCCCAATTCCCTTTGCCAGGAGTTTGATTAACAGGCAAACTGACCAAAAAGGCAAAATTTGAACACGTAGACTTTGTTTCATACCAAAAGTGACCTGCTCTGTCTTGTTTGTCTGCCTATTGCCAGTGTCCTGTATGACCTGTGATGTATTTTTCACTGCATGAGAACATGATGTGTGGCATAAAAGTGCCATGGTTTATTGGACGTAACAACTGTAACTAAGGGGGCAAAGGAGAGTCAATTTAAAACTATCAGGAGGTTGCTGGCTCAGGTTCTGAGATAAGAGCACGACCATCTTTCAAACAGTAGAAAATTACATCTGGAGTTTGTGCTTGAATGCAGGGTCAGAATCAACTTGTTGCCTATGGCAAGCATTTATTTTACTTTGCTTCGCAGTGGAATCTAGTCAAATAGATTAAAATAGTTATTAATAAATAAATAACAAATTACTAATAAATGCATAATTACCAAACTAAAATTACATACTACATAATGAGTACTTCTAGAAATAACTTAATACTCATATATATATATATATATATATATATATATATATATGAGTATTAAGTTATTTCTACTCATTATAATAATTATTTTAATTTATATTATATATATATATATATATATATATATATATATATTAATATTTTAATATTCTTCATTTTATTTTTAATATTCTTTTTTTTTTTCTTTTTTTTGATATCCAAATGTGGTAACTATATACTAGCCATTAATTTATTATTATTATTATTATTATTATTATTTTATTATTTTATTTTTTATTTATTTATTTATTTATTTTAGATTTAAAAGAGTTATAAACCACCTTGATGCTTTACATTTCCTGTATGGGATTAGATATGTTATCAATTATGTTTGCAGTTTATTGATCACATTCTATTGACTCCAGAAAAAGAAACAGAGAACGGAAACAGAAGTATCCACCATGACAAGCTTTGGATTACTCCAGTGTGTATTAAAATGGTTTTATAGAATGTCTTCAGTCCTGTTAAAAAAATAATATGTGGTATGATAGCTGGACTTACATTGGGACCTGAGCCATATTTAGAGACTAGAATATAACAGACTTGAGGATGCAGGACTTCGGCCTGCAAGTTTGGCACAAACACACATATTTTCCTTCAGAAAGTATGTAAATTTAGTTATTATATATTGTATATATGCATGGAGAGGGGGAAAGTGAAGTTCTGCCTTGTCTCTGATGATCCGATGGGTCATAATGAGAGAAAGAAGGGAACAATGACAAGAAAGACAGACAGATAAAGAAATGATAAAGACACAAAGTGTGAGAAGTGTGCGAGCAGTGTGACAGCTCTCCAAATAAAACTATTCCAGTCAACCAATTACACTGGCATCCCACATAGTACAACATGCCTAAAAATACTCAATGTCTGGCTTAGCAAAGCCTCAACAGGACACATACTGTAGTTCTACTGTCAAGTCAGGGTAAAAATGAATTCCATGCTGTGCAGAAACAATTTCATGCCACCTAGTCACAGATTAAAACAAAAATGAGAACAAACCTGTAACCCAGTTAAACAAATGTTATTTGTGTAATGTTGTTTTGTGAGAAGGAAAAAAGTCCTTTAGAGTTTCTGTCAGATCTGCATCCGGTTACACGTCTGTTCCAAATAGAAAATTATGCTTTTGAGATGTTGCAGATATTATCAGACACACTGGCTATTTACCTTTGCTTTTTGACTGACTAGTCTCAAACAAGAGTGGATGAAACTTCGGAGGTCATGTGGCGTAAATGTAGGGAAAATTGATTTATTTTGTTGCCTAGGACACAAAAGACATTTTCTCAGCATAGGCCCACATTGTGACTGACAATAGAAATCTAAAATACACCAAAAACGCACAAAAGGGAATACATTTTGTCTGTTGTTATTCAAAGCTTTTTAAAATGTTTATACTGTACTTATTATTTTTGCATACAATACATAAAAAAAAAAAATAGCTATGCTTAGGTTTAGCATAGGTTTAGCATCTCAAAATATCTCTTTAAAGGGGTCATCGGATGCAAAGTTCACTTTTTTATGTTGTTTGAACATTAATGTGTATGTACACATCTACCCTATAATGATACAAATCCATGCAGTGGTTTTTAATAAATCTGTAAAAATAATATCCCCTTTTTTAAATCGAGCCATTCTTAGATGCCTGTCAGTATGGCGTCACACCCACAGAGGCCGCTCCCATGATAGTTGATTGACATGAGCGTCTTACCTCAGATCAGCTGTAACAGTCAGAGCTCTATTGTTTCAATGCCAGAGCAGGGATGTAAGTTAGACAAGAATATCTCAGACTGAGCGATTGAGGTGTTGTGTTGCTGGATGTAATAATGAACATAGTGGTCGTCATTTACTCCCGACATCTGAGCTGCTGAAGATGCAGTGGATTACGTTTGTTTCTGAAGGGAATGCACCTCCCGATCTACAAATATCCGTTTATGTTCGGGCAAATCATTCGTGATCCAGTTTCACTTACAGCAGAAGTGAGTAAGTGGTTTTTTTTTTTTGTTTTTTTTTTATGAATTTCTGTGATCTTCTTTTCTAATAATGTGCTAGTTAGCAAGTTTATCGGCTAAATGCGGCTAAATCGTCAGGCTCGTCACTCCACAGAGAGAAGAGAGGAGTGGGGCGAGCAGAGCTCATTTGCATTTAAAGGAACAATCCCCTCAGAATGGGATGATTTTTGCAGAGCTGATTTTGACAAGGTTAAACGGGTGTTGTTTTACACAACCATTGAGAATTTTTAGCCAAAGTATATTATAGACTTTTCATTAAGACCCTAAAGCAGGGGTGTCAAACTCCAGTCCTGGAGGGCCGCAGCCCTGCATTGCTTAGATGCAACCCTAATTAAACACACCTGATCCAACTAATCAAGTCCTTTGGGCTTAATTGAAAACTGCATAGTATGTGTGTTGGAGCAAGGTTGTAACAAAACTCTGCAGGGCTGCGGCCCTCCAGGAACTGAGTTTGACACCCCTGCCCTAAAGAATCATATCAACTTGTGGAAAATGGGAATCCGATGACCCCTTTAATGCTATATTTTTAGTAAAATTGTCATTTTCCTACACAGTTCTGTCCATTATGTTTTATAGAGAGATATAGTTGTAATATTCTTTATAAAATGGTTGTTTATTGCATTTGGGGAAAGGGTTAAGGGATCTAAAGGGATTTATCTGTAAGATGTTAAAAATGCAACTATAGAAATATGATGTCAATATGTCCATATTGTATGTTTCAGCATATTTCCAATCATACAAATTTTTTTTTTTTTTTTTTCCTTTGCAAATGTTACATACTAATACCTATGTATAAACAGTCCAGGATTTCTTTCAAAGTTGCAAATTTAACTTATGCGCAAAATTGGAATATTGCATAAAATATTTGCGAATAAGCACCATTTCCACCAAATGAGTCAAAGAGAACAAAAGCATCACTTCCTGATAAACTGGCACTAAACATCACTAAGAAATATCGGAGAAGCCACTGAATATAATCATTTTCATATAAATGACTTGCGCCTCAGTGTGAGCAGACGAACCACAATAAATGTGGTCATTGGTTTCAGAGGTGAATGTCTGGGAACACAGTCATGTAAGTTCTGGGAGGCAGTTATACAGAAATTATTTGAGAAATGACTGTAATAATATTTCAGATGCTGTGCAACAAGATCAGTTCTCTGATAAGTCAGGTTATGCTGTCCCATATAAAAAAAAAAGTCACATGACTTTTCTGATGTGCATGGAGGGATTTATTTTATTATTGTTATTATTATTATTATTATTATTATTACTAAATTTGGCATTTCTGATGCAATACTTTATGCACATAAAAACAGAGTGATGGAAACATAGCTAATGAGACCAATGATATAATGCCCACCTCTCATGCTCACAAACTATTCATAAATCAGCACGAATGTATGGAATTGGATAGACTAATTACAGAGTAAATAACTCACCCACTCAGACATCACTTTGAGCTCATCGAAATGACACCGAAATGAGCTTGAAACATGAAATGATCTGTGTTAGAACTTGTTTTTAGCAGCACTTAAATTTGCTGTAAAAATGCCCGCGGTCATCATGACACCTGCAGTAGAGGATCTGATGACTAATGACCCAAAAAGAAGGTGATAAGAGGTTCAGGAGGCTGGACAGTTAATATAAGTATAATCATATTTATTCAGTCACAGAAAGATGAGCTGTGTAGGAGTAAACTGGTTTTGAAACCCAATAATCTGAGGCTGAAACTGTGGTTTAATTATTCACGTGTATAACTTGGACTTTTAACTTAATAAATAGCTAAATGAGACTACAGCAGTTGTTGGGGACATTAAACGCCATTGTGGGGAACAAGTAAACTCATTTGGCCTTTAATGAACCTGATTAAATCAAAACTATATTAGCTGTAATGTCATCTACAGTTGTATTAAAATTTATTCAACCTGACCTGCAAGACCCGTAAAGTTGATGGAAAATGAATGGATGGATAAATAAATAAATAAATAAATAAATAAACCAATCAAAATTACTCAAACTATGTATTATTCAGCCCCCAAAAGTTAAATTGTGTGCATCTTGTGGCCATACATTGTCTAATAGACTGACAGCTCAAGGTAGTTAAGTTGTGTTATAGTATATAACATACTATATGTACATAGTATATGTACATGATCACCTTCAATATGCCACATATAAAGGTACGATTTAAAAACCAACTAAATAAATAAATGAATATTCAAAAAAGCTTACATTTTTGTAAATTGTTTACAGTGTCAGGAGGGCTGAATAATTTAGATTTCAGTTGCATATGATAAACCTTGAAAATATTTGCATCAAAATTACGCAATTATGCATTTTTTTTTTTTTAATCAATGACTCCCATTCACTGGAGAAATTGTATCCAATCAAAGGCTTTCTAGAAATAAAAATGTCCTCTCAAACTAATAATATAAATAGTGCTGATCATGCTCTTTCAATGGCATTTTTATACTTTATTTTACACAAAATTTGAGTTGCAGAAGAACTTATTTTTTTAACAAAATCATCAAACTCATTGGCATCACCTTTTGTGCAAACCTCCCTGCACTCACGCGGAGTGTTAAGGATAAACTAGGCCTAATGAAATCGACTGACACTGCTGTCAAATTAGTTTCACAATCCCATACTTAAATGATGAAGTCCTCCGACCTCTTCCAGTGACTGCTGTTAATGTCAGTTGTGTGTGACACTTTAATTAGGTCAAGTGGTTTCACTAGACACAGTGGGACCGCTGTGCTCTAGTATCTGAAACGTCCTGTTCGCTGAGCCTGCGGTGACCCGTCCTGAGTGCCGCCCATCACTCACAGGTACAGCCGGGTGTGGCGAGACCTTCCCTGACCTCTCTCTCCCATCGGTACATTGACACGCTGACAAACACGCTGCCAGGCAGCCGTCTGCATGGCCACAATGCGCCATACGCCGGCACTGCCGTGTTACACTCCCACGCTCTGCAGCAGCGGTGAAGCCGGGCATGGTGGGTTATGACAAATCCATTACTCACAACTGGATGATGGGCATTCATATTGCATATGATAAATAATGGGGGATGAATCATGTCAAACATGCAGGGGAGAAACAGAGGCATAGAGGTTATTTAAAGAGCAGATAGAGATTCCTTTTATTTATTTATTTATTTTTTAGTTGAGCAAAATAATACAAAATGGAAATTTAAATAAGAGCCTGTGTTCAGAGCTTACCTTTGGTGCAATGATGTAGTGAATATGCTATTGTCAGAAACCAATGAGGCCACAAACTGATCATTTGCATGTAGGCATGAGTGTTAAACACTCAATCCGACAACCAGTTCATTTAGACAAACAATGAAGGCTATTGCTACATTACAAATACAATAAGACCAGCCAATAATGTTGTGGGTGATCCATCTTCAAAGCAATCCCTTCCCCAAATAACACATTTTGAATAATTTCATTTTAAACACTGGCCCGTATTTATTTGTTTGACTTTTGGTTCAACAAAACATTTATCTTCCTGTGATTTTGTTGGTGGATCTCTCTCTTGTGGTGAGTTTATGAAATGCTCTTGAATTACATTGTTTTACAGATTGATTTCTTGAAGAGTTATTTATTTGACTGATTTCTTGAAGATTGATTGATTGATTTTTATTTTATTCCAGATTTTGTGTAGTGGATTGATTGATTGATTGTTAACAGGCTTTGTGTCGAATATCACAGGACCAAACTGAAACACATATTGGAATTCATCTGCTTGTTGAAGAAGACACTAAAAGCAGTATAACCCAACAACAGCCTTAAAATATAGCATTTAAAGTAATCAGCTAACCTAGCTAATGCTTTTATTGTTGCAGTCTTATTTGACTATGACTTGATCTGAGTGTAAGTGAAAAGAAGAAAATGCCTTTGTCAAGGCCAACAAAGCACAGAAGCAGGATAATCCTAACAGTGATTTCTGCTGTGTAGCTCCTGAAGACATCTTGAGTGAAACATTGCCATATTCAGTCTAGCACATACTGTACAGAGGATCAGAGCAGTGTTCCCCAAAGCATTGTATAACCTAAGCAGATTGTAGAAACCATTGGTGAGATGATGCTTTTGGGAAATGCAGCCGAAAGCGATGTAACCTGTTTTACACAATATGGACGTTTGTTGCATTTGGTGAGTTTATGTCTTCCATACAATGAAAGATCCACAAAAGTATCATAAAAGTAGTCCATACAACTCATCAGAGCATCAGAGCTCTCGATTCTCATTCACACTTGTGTTCAACTGAGAAACATGGCACCCTTGGACCCTCAGCACCCTTTATCCCCTTTAAGTTGCTTTGAATTAAAGGTACTTTTTTTTTTTTCTTTTAATCAGTTCTAGTTTTCCCTAGGAATCAAACTCATGACCTTGACATTGCTACTGTCATAATCTACTCTTTGAGCTACAGGAAGTCATTCAAAGCTGTTATATGACTTCTTTAGACTGTTCACCATTTACTTTTGTTGTTGTTGCAAAAAATTATTTACCTGTTTCCTTGCTTGCTTGCTTGAAAAAAAACACGCTGGTTTAGCTGGTGATAAGACAATCATTGCTTCGTTGGATAAGAAAGTCTGCTGCAATAACCAGTCAATCAAGCTTATACCTGTCACGGGTCAGGGTGCCTTCCTGGCTTATCCTGCTGTTTGTTTTGTCATGCCCTTTTTCGGCAGCTCGTTATCGGTGCAATCAGCGCTGATGTGGCACTGAGGCTGCGCAAAGGCAGCGCAGATCACGAGCTGCTTCTCCTCCACCTGTCTCCCATTAACTCCTTCTTATATTCTCCACTGACTAGTCCTTGTTGATTGTTTTGTGTTCTGAGCTCTGTATGTTCCATGCACTGGCATTGCACTTACTCTTGTTCTTACCTGTACCACAGGACGTGTAGAGGGAAGGACTGCCACTCTCTGCCTCACGCTTCTCTTACATTGCTGGTCCTGTGTTTCCTCAGGTCTTGGGCTGTGTTCAGCCTGTTTAGTCTGCACTACTGGATTACCCCAGAGACTTGTTCGCTATTTGGTTCACCATTTTATTTGTTTGGTCCTCATTTAAGAATAAGTCTCTATCTGCATCTAACCCTCTCAGGATTCCCATGCTTCTTAAAAGTACTTGAAAGTACTTGGATATCAGACACATGGATTCAAGGCCTGGAAAGTACTTGGAAAAAAGATATAGGTCCTTGAAAGTGCTTGAAATAAATTTGAAATAAATTTTGTTTAGTAGAATGGTGCTATTTAAAAAATGTTCCTATATGTGTAGTCAAAGACAAAATGAAACAGCGTTAATGATTGGGGTAGTGCGAGAAAGCCCTGCATGAACCTATGGAGAAGCAGTGCATTTGTGACTGAAAACTACTACATGCTACTATGAAAAAATATAAGAGCATCAGTGCAAATGACCCTAGCAGCATATTTGTGCTTGCGCTGAGAGGAGCTTCAAAGGTTTCTAACGTACTTACAACATGTTTTTGCAGCGGTGAGTAATGTATCACAGACAAATGTTGATTCCTTGAACTACGTTTACATGCACAATTTTTGGTTCACTCTGACTGAATTAATTCTTGATTGATGAATCTGAATGTAGTGTCTACATGAACGCTAAATAAAGTGATCGGGTTGATGTGCACGTTTGGCACACTGCACAAATATATTGTTTCCCATTGTTTGCACAACATAACCACTATTCTTTTTTTTTTAACAGCAGAATTAATATTTATCCATTTCTGGATAAATATTACATATAAACTGTTGTGTCGTGCTGCTTATATTAAAAGGGTCATCGGATGCCCGTTTTCCACAAGTTGATATTATTCCTTAGGGTCTTAATGAAAAGTCTATAATATACTTTGGTTAAAATTCTCAATGGTTGTGTAAAACAACACCCATTTTACCTTGTCAAAATGAGCTCTGCAAAAATCAACCCATTCTGAGGGATTGTTCCTTTAAATGCAAATGAGCTCTGCTCATCGCACACCTCACTTCTCTCTGTGGAGTGAGAGCTGCTCAGAGAGATTTTTTACTTTAGCCGCATTTAGCGCATTTAGCCGTGAAACTTGCTAACTAGCACGTTATTACCCAGCCAACATTTGTATGTGGGGCCCATATGGGTATGAACTGGGCTGAAAAATGGGCCCCATATAGGATTGTCCGCGGGTTCCGTAATGGCCCCATGTTAACTGCCCACGTGGATTTCATATAGGATTGAACTTGTCACAAAGTGGGACCCAACTGGGCAACATGAACAAGACCCATCTTGGTCCCAGCTTTAACCCAGCTAACATTTGATTGTGGGGCCCATGTGGGTTTGACATGGGCTGAAAAATGGGCTCTATATGGGATTGTCCGTGGGTTCCATAATGGCCCCATGCCAATTGCCCACATGGATTCCATATGGGACTGCACTTGCCACTTGGTGGGACCCAACTGGGAAACATTTGCAGGACCCATCTCGGTCCCAGCTTTAACCCAGCTAACATTTACATGTGGGGCCCATGTGGGTTTGAAATGGGCTGAAAAATGGGCTCTGTATGGGATTGTCCGTGGGTTCCATAATGGCCCCATGCCAATTGCCCACATGGGTTTCATGTGGGATTACACTTGCCAACAGGTGGGCCCCAACTGGGCAACATGCAAAAGACCCATCTTGGCCCCATCTTTACTACATGGGCTGAAATATGGGGTTTAAGTGGGTTTGTCCACGGGTTCCATGTTGGCCCCATGCAACATACCCATGTGGGTTTTATGCAGGATTTACCTGGGCTTTAGGTGGGGCCCATCTAGGGATCATATGCAAAACCCATCTGGGTTCCATTTAAATATGGGTTTTACATGGGTTTGTCCACGGGTTCCATGTTGGCCCCATGCAATTTACGAATGTGGGTTTTATGCAGGATTTACCTGGGTTTAAGGTGGGGCCCAACTATGAAACATACACAAAACCTACCTAGGTCCCATCTTCAAACTCTATGTGGGAACTACATGGGATAAAGTATGGCTTGCAAGTGGGATTAAAAAAAAAAAGTTTTAAAGTTTTAAAGCATTAGCATTCAGCAGTACACAGTGAGATTGAAATCTTTTCAAATTTCAATTTTATTGAAACTACTCATCATATGCTATATTCTGATACCTAACTGTTAAAATCATTTAATTGGTAAAGTTAACAAACTGAAAGCTTTGCACATTTGCACATAGAAAACAGAGACAGTAAGAAACAGCAGCAGCAACTATACATTTTTCAGTACTGCTTACACTGCAGACAGACATTTGTGCATTCTAGACACCCTCAGTCCTCCTCTGTCTCTTGTCCCAGTAAACCATTTTGAGAGTTCCCTCTCAGATTCTTGCTGGTTGATCTTTGACATCAGTGCAGTCTTCTTAACAGCCTCTGCAAAACAAATATATTTAAAAATAGGACATTTTTAAATTTTTCAGGAAGATGAGGTATGAAGATGCTGCCCTCCACTACAATAAGGAAAACAACACAGTAAAAGCAAAGGTGCTTGTTTACAGGCTATTCCAATAACCTTTCTACAATGTGTTTAGTAAACGGTGAAATATTATGTTACTTATGTTAAAATACTACAAAATAATAACTTTTACTTGGAGCAACTCAAGGGCGAGTAAATGACGACAGATTTTTTTGTTTTTGTCAACTATTCCTTTAAGAGTGTCAGTTTTAATAACTTAAATTAGAGCTGCATGATTCTGGATATATAGAGAATCTCATTTTTGTTTAGATTCAAACAGATATCAAGATTCTGAACATCGAACTAAAAATAAAGTGTAATTTACTAGAAGTTCTGTACTAGAAATACTATGACTGGAGTCTATTTAAAATGCTTAATCTTGAATGATTTTTTTTATTATTGTATGAATTAATGATTAAATGACTCATGAATATATGTTGTTTCATTACTGGATGAATCTGTGTTTTTTTAATGAATCTCTTGAATGATTCAATGACAAATACATGTGTTTAACAGTCACTTGTCAGCACCTACTGGTGTAATGTCACTGATATAATCTTTATCTGAATTGTCAACTTTGTTTCAAATGATTTGCTCTATTTTGATAGCTACTGTAGACATCAGTGATTATATCCAAACTAAACTTTTATCCCAGTACTTCTTCGATCATTTAAATAATTCTAACAGAAAAAACGACAGGTGTTGTTCAAAAAGGTTGACACTGTTTTATTCCTACACATGACAACTGCCCTCTCTTCTGGATCAGTAGGTACATTGACATGAAGCACTGTATTGCAAAAAAGCTCCATGTAAACAACTCAATCGAAATAAAAATGCTC